>JAPFFP010006677.1:0-17576 GCA_026153255.1 Solanum medicagineum
TCATCCGTTTGAGGGTGAAAGGTCGTGCTAAGCTTAACCTTGGTACCAAGTCCTCTTTGGAAGGACCTCCAAAAGTGTGAAGTGAATTGAGTACCACAATCCGAAATGATAGATAAATACTCCCATACAATCTAACCAACTCATGAATATATGATTTAGCATAATCTTTGGCACCATAAGTAGTCTTAACTGTTAGGAAATGAGTTGACTTTGTCATTCTATCAACCACAACCCAAACAGAATCAAACTGCTTTCTATTCTTTTGCAACCCAACCACAAAATCCATGTTAATCTCTTCCCACATCCAAGTGGGGATCTCTGTATCTTGGGCTAGGACACCAGGCCTTTGATGTTCGGATTTCACTTGTTGACAATTGTGACACCTGGATACAAACTTAACAATATCTCTCTTCATACCACCACACCAATACAATTCCCTCAGATCCTTATACATCTTTGTAAAATCGGGGTGAATAGAATAGGATGAATTATGAGCCTCATCTAAAATCTTCCTCCTCAGGTCATCAACACTAGGCACACACAATCTACCTTGGTACCTATGGGCACCATCTCTCCCTTGGGAGAAAACCTCCGATTTACCATCTCTCACTAAGGCCTTCAATTCTAGCAAGGCAGGGTCAAGATCTTGCTTTGCCTTCACCTTTTCAATCAAGGAAGATTTAGAACCATTAATAACCACTATGTCACCATTATAAACTTCATCTAACCTAATCCCCAATCTAGCCAACCGATAAACCTCTCTAGCCACCTCTTTGCCACTATCATCAACGTGAGATAGACTACCCATAGACACCCTACTTAGAGCATTAGAGTATCGGCCACAACATTAGCTTTACCAGGGTGATAGTACACACTCATATCATAATCTTTAAAGAGCTCTAACCATCTTCTTTGTCTCAAGTTAATATATTTTTGGGTGAACACATATTGGAGACTCTTATGATCGGCGAACACATCAACATGAATCCCATAAAAGTAGTGATGCCAAATTTCAAAGCAAATACCACGGCTGCCAATTCAAGATCATGGATGGGATAATTCTTCTCATACACCTTAAGTTGTCTAGAGGCATATGCTATCACCTAACCATTTTGCATCGACACACACCCTAAACCAATTCTTGAGGCATCACAATATACAACAAACCCTTCCAACACTTCCGGTAGAGACAAGATAGGAGTGGAGACAAGGTTATCTTTCAAAGTTTAGAAACTCTTTTCACACTCATTGGTCCACACAAATTTTGACTTTTTGTGTCAATTTAGTCATAGGAGAAGCAATAGAAGAGAATCCATTCACCAACCTCCGGTAGTAACCTATCAAACCCAAGATACTTTAATGTTCGATGGAGTCAAAGGTCTAAAATCAATTTCTAATCACCTTCGTCTTCTTAGAATCCACTTTTAATGCCATCACCCGACACCACATGCCCTAAAAAAGCAACCTCTTTCAACCAAAACTCACATTTTTCATATTTAGCATACAACTTCTCCTCCCTCAAGATTTGCAACACCACCCTCAAATGATCCATTTGCTCCTCCTCACTATGGGAACAGATTAAGATATCATCAACAAAAACCACCACAAACAAGTCAAGGTAGGGTTTAAAGACCCCATTCATAAGCTCCATGAATACAGTCGGTGCATTATTCAACCTGAAGCACATAACCACAAAATCAAAGTGCCCATACCTAGTCCAAAAATCCATCTTGGGAATGTCACACTCCCTCACTTTCATTTGGTGATACCCGGACCGAAGATCAATCTTAGAGAAGTGACTAGTCCCTTGAAGTTGATCAAAAAGGTCATCAATCCTTAGTAGATAGTACTGATTCTTTATGGTGACCCTATTAAGTTGTCGGTAATCAATGCACATTCTAAGAGAACCATCCCTCTTCAACACTGGTGCACCCCAAGGTGATTGACTAGGCCTTATGAAACCCTTTTCCAACAAATCCCTTAATTGTTCCTTCAACTCCTTCATTGGGGAAGAAGGTCTATACCAAAGTCTATTTCTCTTTGGGGAGGAACACCGGGGAAGCTCATTAGGAAAGACATCAAGGTACTCATTAATCACTAGAACCGACTCTATAGGATGGGCTTTGGACTCAATATCCCTAACCCTCACAAGATAGAAACACCCCTTAGAAATCAACTTTTAGGCTTTAAGATAAGAAATGAATCTACCTTTGACCACCACATCATGACTCTCCCACTCAAGGACAGGTTCATTAGGAAATTGGAATTTGACCCTACGGGTTTCACAATCAATAGAAGTATAATATGCATGCAACCAATCCATCCCAAGAATGACATCAAAATCCACCATATCTAATTCGACAAAATCACAAGGCAAGATTTTATGGAAAATGAATACGAGACAATATCTACAGACTCTTTTAGGAACAATGAACTCACTAACAAGGGTAGACACTTCATAAGGCTCACACAACAATTTGGGGTTAACATGAAGCTTTTTGGCAACAAAAGGAGTAATAAAATAAAGAGTGGCACCCGAGTCTATTAATGCATACAATCAAAATCAAAAACTTTTAATATACCGAAGACGACATCAGGCACCTCGTCTACCCCTTGTCTCCCCTGAAGAGCACAGAACCTATTTTACCTTTGAGCACCCCCTTGTTTGCCTCCTCTTCCCTTAGGGACCGCATTTGCACCTTAGCCTTGTGGATGACCATCTTTACCTTTGCTTTGAGCACGGGGACAATCGATCACCTTATGACCCACTTCACCACAACCAAAGCAAGCATTTGAGTTCCTCATGGGCCATTATGGTTCCTCCCACATTTTTGGCACATGGGGTTAGGCACCACACCACCACACCTTGGAATCTCAAATTATCATTAGCAAACCTTCTATTAGGAGCATTGGAAGACCCTTGGACTTGGAACTTGTAGGCTTAAGGAAATCGTCCACCCTTAGGATTTTGGAATCCACCTTCAAAACGGGCCCTTTTGGCCTCACTACTCCTCCTCTTTCTAAGCTTTTTCCCCTCTAGTTGCTCGGCATAAGTCATGAGGAGGGACAAATCCATATCACCTATCAACATGGTGGCATGACACTTCTCATTAACCAAGTCGGATACGCCCGACATAAATTTGTTCATCCTAGACCTCGGCTCGGCCACAAATTATGGAGCATACTTGGAGAGTTGGGGGAACTTGAGGGCATACTCCCTCACACTCATAGACCCTTGTTTTAGATTCATAAATTCCATCATCTTGGCCTCCCTTAGATCAATAAGGAAGAACCAGTTGAGAAATGTCGCTTTGAACTCTTCCCAAGGGATAACATCACCATTCCCCTTCTCCATCTTCCATTGAGTGAACCATATTTCGGCCACCCATTTGATTTGGTAGGCCGCCAACTCGGCTTTCTCCTCCATTTTAACCCCCATAATAGACAATACCTCATACACCTTATCAATAAATCTCGAGGGTCCTCATCCACCTTAGACCCGTGGAACTCTGGTGGGTTCATTCTTGTAAAATCCCTCACCCTTGAGACCGAAGTAGAAGCATGAGGGGCTTGGGCCCCTTGGTTGATTTGATTAGTCATGGCATGGACCAACATGGTAATAGCATCCCGGAACTCTTCATGGGCCACTCCCCCATCTTGAGGAGCGGGAGGGGCTAGTTGCTCCTCGGTTGAGTGGGCCCTTCTTCCTCTTGGAATAGGCATGATCTAGAATAGCAAAGAACATCCGTTAGAGGAAAAGCCTTACCTTACTCCTAAAGCACGACATAGATCATGCAGAGGGGAACATTTCCTAATACGCCCCATAGCCTCTTACTCATAGTTATGGTGTACTTCACAACCATGAATAACACTCCACGCAGTGTGCTGGATTCCGAGGACCATTAACAACCTAGTCTTTGATACCAAGTTTGTTATGACCCAAACCTACGACCTAGATGTGACACGACAAATGGGGAACCCGAAGGAACCCCAAACAAGCCTCCTAGCATATCAATCACAGATCCTCAGTCGCGGAAGCAAAATAGCAATAACAAGAGATATAAATAAGGATAAAGGGACTAACGGAAGTCTTCGATAGCATAAAACATAGAAGAGTCAAGCTCCAAGCACAACTACATCATTTGTTCCAACAACACCTCTAGCATAGATTGGGCAGGGACCAAGACACTTTCCGGGTCGCCTTTATACTATCAAATGTTCGACATAAAGAGATAACAAAAGCAAAAGTAGCATAGCTAGTGTCCCCGAACTTGAAGACTCACCAAAGCTTATATTTGAGATGCCAAAACTAGCCACGTGGAGGATGATCGTGAGGTGCTCCGGTTCCTACATGGTAACATCATGTAGGCATAAAGTATGTGTTAGTATGCTCAAATGTACAAAGTAAATATGATGCAACACAACAAGATGTAAGCCAACTTAGATAAAATGCATAATCATAAACAAGGGGTAGTATAATATCAATATGACATGCATGATCAATGCTTGAAGTCAAACATGCTTGTAAATCATATACCCTTGCAAATATAGAATACATATGTAGGAAGAGATCATATCCATCATAGACCAAGAAAACTAATACTTGGAATCCAAGGAATGTCAACCGCTTGGAAGGTGATTAGGGTACCTACCCCTCAACGTAGTAGTACGAGCATGTCACCCCCCGACAAGGTGGTCAAGGTACATACCCCTCAATGTGGTAGTACAGGCATGTCACCCCCTGACAAGGTGGTCAAGGTACCTACCCCTCAACATGGTAGTACAGGCATGTCACCCCCCGACAAGGTGGTCAAGGCATGTCAACCCTTTAAAAGGTGATTGGGCATGTCACCCCCCAACAAGGTGTGGTCAACTTGCAACACTATAGATACTTCTCATGAATTCAATACATACATACAACCTCTTCATCATCATAAAGTCACTTGACTTACGAACCATGTAGTAGTTCATTGGTAACTTGAGAATCCTTGTCAAGACATTTTATCAAAACTTGGTGGGTGTGCAATGCTAGTCAAAATCATGCAATTCAAGAGTGAAATAGTATGTGAAAACTCAATGTAAATCAACCAACTCACCAATTCATGGTAAAACCCTCATGTAAGATACATTTAAATCCCCTATCAAATCTCATCATAGATCATAGTTTCATAACACAAAACATTCATTGTCACAATAGTCAAATCATCTCATAGTATAAGCTTAAAATAGGTAAACAGGTGTTTTCAATCAACATTTCATGAAACCCCAACATAATTTATAATGAGTAATACCCATAAGCAACACAACTTGGAAACATACAATTTTCATAAAAAAAGAAAAAAGAAAAAAAGGAAGGTTGAGCACCATGGGTGAAAGGACCCAATGGTTGAAACCCAAATACCTCAAATTGGGGGATTTTCTTGATGTAGATTTGAATGAGAACTTTAAGCTTGAATTGAGTTCTTGAGATCTGAAATTAAGATTGAGACACTTGAATTTGGATGAAATATTTGGTTAAATGTTAGAGAGGGTTTTAAGAGAGTCTTAACTTATATAGAGTTGAAAAATGGCCAAGTATATGTGTTTTTACGCATATGTGGGCATGGGCCCAAGACCCCAAGGCCTTTAGGCCAAAATGAAAACCTAAGGAAAACCTGGAACTGGTCCATGTCTGGTCCACAAAGAGGACCCAAGGCAAAGGGCCAATTAGCACTGACCCACGCCCCAGGGGCGTCGCGGCCTCGGCGCGGACAAACACTGGTTTGCGAAAATTAGTGAATATTATTTTTCCCTGCGGGTTCTCAAAAATCAGGGTTATACCCATTACCCACTCAATTTTTCCCCATGATCACGAATATGAAGTTGGATTTTCAATATCAAGCACGAATTTTGAGATATATAGAAATTATGATTATGGGCATTTTCGAGGCACATTTCGAGCATTTTTGAGGTGTTTCAAGGAAAATATGATTATGGGTCAGTCTGAAGCACATAAGAGGTGTTTTAATATCTCCCCCTTGGGAACATTTATCCCCAAATGTCAAAGAAACATTCATAAGAGAAGTAATTTTGAAGCTTTCAGCCCGACATGAATGCAACAATTGCACTTAAACATCATTTTCAAAAAGTCTCAACATGAATGTCAAAAATTACCATAAACTTGTTACCATGAACATGAATGCATGCAAAAATGACATGAGGGTTGAAACTTAAGACTTGAAATCATATATGGGACTTAAGTTATTACCTTCGACTTGAGTAGAGTGTAACAGGTATGGATATCACTTTTTCATGTCCGCTTTGGCTTCCCATGTGGCACTTTCAACTTGTTCATTCCTTTAAAGGCCTTGACGGATGCTACGTCTTTGTTCCTCAGCCTTTTCACTTGCCTATCCAATATCTCCACCGGGACCTCCTCATAGGTCAAGTTATCTCCCACCACACCCACAACTTCTAAGGGTATTATAGCACTTGGTTCACCAACACATTTCTTCAACATAGACACATGGAAGACTGGATGAACCATATTAATATCCATAGGCAACTACAATTCATAGCCGACCTTACCAACTCTCATCAAAATTCTATAAGGTCCCACAAACCTTAGGCTCAATTTCCCTTTCTCGCCAAATCATACCACACCCTTCATAGGTAAGACCTTCAATTAAACCCAATCATCCACATTAAACTCAAGATCCCTTCTTCTCATATCAGAGTAGAACTTTTGCCTACTTTGAGTAATATTCAATCTCTCCCTTATCAACCTCACCTTCCCCAAAGCTTCCATAACCAAATTTGGGTTTAACAAAGCCATCTCCCCCTACATCAAACCACCCAACCGGGGACCTACAACGCCTACCATATAAAGCTTCAAAGGGAGTCATGCCAATGCTTTTGAGTGGTAGCTATTGTTGTAAGCAAACTCAATAAGTGGAAGATGTTCATCCCAACTACCCTTAAACTCCAAAACACAAGCCCTAAGCATATCCTCAAAAGTTTGAATAGTCTTTTTGGCTTGGCCATCCATATGAGGATGAAAAGTCGTGCTAAGTTTGACCTTGGGACCAAGACCCTTTTGGAAGGACCTCCAAAAATAAGAAGTGAATTGAGCACCACGACCTGAAATGATAGACAAGGGTACCCCATGCAATCTAACCAACTCATGAATATATAACTTGGCATAACCTTCAACACCATAAGTTGTTTTAACCGGTAAAATGTGAGCTGACTTTGTCATTCTATCTATAATAACCCAAATATCCTAGTCTTTGGCAAACCAACCACAAAATCCATGTTGATCTCTTCCCACTCCCAAGTAGGAATTTCTATGTGTTGGCTAGGCCACCCGGCCTTTAATGTTCGGCTTTCAGTTGTTGGCAATTGTGACAGCCGGCTACAAACTTGGTAATATACCTCTTCATACCACCCCACTAATAAACCTCCCTCAAATCTCTATACATTTTTATGGAACCGGGGTGAATAGAATAGGATGAATTATGGGTCTATTTTAAAATCAACTCCCTCAAGTCATCAACATTGGGCACACATAGCCTACCTTGGTAACTCAGGATACCATCTCCCCCTTGGGAGAAAACCTCCACTTTACCATCCTTCACCAAAGGCTTTAACTCTAGCAAGGTGAGATCAAGGTCTTGTTTTGACTTGACTTCTTCAATCAAGGAAGATTCGGAACCATTAAAAACCACTACCTCACCATTTTCAACTTCATCCAACCTCACTCCCAGCCTAGCCAACCGATGTACTTCTCTAGCAACCTCCTTGTTATCATCAACAATGTGAGCTAATCTACCCATAGACACTCAACTTGGAGCATCGGCCACAACATTAGCTTTGTCAGGATGATAGTGCACACTCATGTCATAATCCTTTAAGGACTTCTAACCACCTTATTTGCCTCAAGTTAAGATCTTTTTGTGTGAACACATATTGGAGGCTCTTGTGGTCGGTAAAAACATCTACATGAACCCCATACAAATAATGATGCCATATTTTCAAAGCAAACATCACGGCTGCCAATTCAAGATCATGGGTGGGATAATTTTGCTCATGCGCCTTAAGCTGCCAAGAGGCATATGCTATAACCTTACCATTTCGCATCAACACATACCCCAAACCAATCTTTGAAGTGTCACAATAAACCACAAACCCTTCTAACCCTTCCGGTAAAGCCAAAATATGAGCGGAGATGAGTTTGTCCTTCAAAGTTTAAAACTATTTTTACATTCATGGTCCAAACAAATTTTGCCTTCTTTTGGGTCAACTTTGTCATAGAGGAAGCAATAGAAGAGAAACTATTCACCAACCTCCGGTAGTAACCCGTCAAACCCAAGAAACTCCTAATATCTGGTTGAGTCAAGGGACAAGGACAATTCCTTATCACCTCTGTCCTTTTAGGGTCCACTTTAATCCCATAACCCGACACCACATGCCCTAAATATAGAACCTCTTTCAACCAAAATTCACACTTCTCATATTTAGCAAACAACCTCTCATCCCTTAAGATTTGCAATACCACCCTCAAATGTGTCACATGCCCTTCCTCACTACGAGAATAAATCAATATATCATCAATAAGGACCACCACAAACATATCAAGGTAGGGTTTAAAGACCCCATCCATGAGATCCATAAATATTGTCGGTGCATTAGTCAAGCCAAAAGACATTACCACAAATTCAAAATGCCCATACCTAGTCCAAAAAGCCATCTTGGGAATATCAAACTCCCTCACCCTCACTTGGTAGTATTCGGACCGAAGATCAATCTTAGAAAAGTTACTAGCCCCTTGTAGTTGATCAAAAAGGTCATCTATCATTGGTGGAGGATGTTTGTTCTTTATAATGACTCTAGTGATTGCCGGTAATCAATGCACATTCTAAAGGAACCATCCTTTTTCTTTACAAACAACACTGATGCACCCCAAGGTGACTTTCTATGCCTTATGAAACCCTTCTCCAACAAATCCCTCAATTGATCCTTCAACTCCTTCAACTCCGCTGGGGTCATATAGTAAGGGGGAATGGAAATGGGTTGTGTAATGGGGAGGAGGTCTATACCAAAGTCTATTTTCCTTTCAGGAGGAATACGGGGAAGCTCATCGGGAAAGACATCAAGAAATTCATTGACCACTAGAACTGACTCAATGGGAAGGACTTTAGACTCCACATCCCTGATCCTCACAAGATGGTAAATGCAACCCTTAGAAATTAATTTTTGGGCTTTAAGACAAGAAATGAATCTACCTTTAACCACCACATTATGACTTTCTCACTCAAGGATGGGCTCACTAGGGAATTGGAATCTAACTTTATGGGTTCTACAATCAATGGAAGCATGATATGCATGTAAATAATCCATCCCAAGAATAATATCAAAATCCACCATATCAAGCTCAACAAAATAACAAGGTAAGAATTTATGCAATATAGACACGGAACAATCCCTATAGACTCTTCTAGCCATAATGGACTCACCAATGGGGGTAGACACTTCATAGGGTTCACACAACAATTCGGGACACACATGAAGCTTATTGGCAACAAATGATAAATGCAAGAAAGAGTGGAACCCAAATTTATCAAAGCATACATATCATAATCAAAAAGCTTTAACATACCAGTAGCAACATCGGGTACCTCATCCACTCCTTGCCTCCCTTGGAGAGCATAGAACCGATTTTGCCTTGGAAGACCCCCCTTGTTGGCCTCCTTTTGCCCTTTAACCTACATTAGCACCTTGGCCTTGAGGATGACCATCTCTACCATCGTGTTGAGCATAAGGACAATCAACAATCTTGTTACTCACTTCACCATAACCGAAGCAAGCATTAGAGTTCTTCAAACATGAACCACCATGGTTTCTCCTACACTTTTGGCGCCTAAGATTAGTCATCCCACCATTGCCACCTTGGAACCTTGGGTTAGACACCCCATCATCAGCAAACCTCTTATTAGGAGCATTGGAGGACCCTTGACCTTGGAACTTGTGGCCTTGTTGGAAAAGGCCACCTTTGGCACCTTCGAAGCCACCCTCAAACCGAGCCCTCTTGGACTTCCTACTTCTTCGCTTCCTAAGTTTCTGCCCTTCAAGTTGTTCAACATATGTCATGAGCCGAGACAATTCTATATCACTCACTAGCATGGCAGTACGACACTCTTCATTCACCAAGTCGGACACTTCCGACACAAACTTATTCATTCTTGATCTAGGATCGGCAACCAAATGAGGATTTGTTGAATTTAAGGGCATACTTACTCACACTTATGAAACCTTGCTTAAGATTCATGAACTCCATCATCTTAGCCTCTCTCAACTCAATAGAGAAGAACTAGTTGAGGAAGGTGGCTTTGAACTCCTCCCAAGAAATAGCATCACCATTTCTCCTCTCCAATTTCCATTGAGCAAACCAAATTTGGGCCACACCCTTGAGTCGGCAGGCCGCTAGTTCTGCCTTCTCTTCCGAATTTACCCCTATGATAGATAGCACCTTATACACCTTATCAATGAACTCTTGGTGATCTTCCTCTGCTTTGGACTCATGAAACTCCGGAGGGTTCATCCTTATGAAGTCCCTCACCCTTAAGGCCGGAGTAGGATCATGAGGAGCTTGGGCCCCTTGGTTCAATTGGTTGGTCATAGCATGGGCCAACATAGTGATGGCATTCCGGAACTCATCCGAGGCCACCCCTCCTTCTTAAGGAGCTTGAGGAGCAGGATGAGTCAGTTGCTCCTCGAGTGTATGGGCCCTCCTTGGTCTTTCTCTTGGTAGCAGTATGATCTAGAAGAGCAAAAGAGCATTCATTAGGGGGAAAAGGCCTTATCTTTATATCTAAAGCACGACATAGATTATAAAGAAGTGAAACATTTCTTAAAATGCCTCATAGCCTCCTATTCATAGTTTTGGCGAGCATCACAACCATGAGACTCTAATCGACGCACGTGTTGGAGTTCTGAGGACCATTATCAACCTAGTGCTCTGATACCAAGCTTTTCACGACCCAAGCCTAGGGCCTAGACGTGACACGGCAAATGCAAAGTCCAGAGACAACCCAAACAAGCCTCTTAGCATATCATGTACGCATCCTTGGTTGCGAAAGTAAAATAAGATAATAACAAGATTCAATTAATAAAGAGGTAAACGAGACTAAGGGAAGTCTTTTGTAGTCATAAAATATAAGAAGAGTCGAGCTCCTAAGCATATACAAAGATAATATCCAACAAAACCGCTACTTAAGAATGGGGCGGGGCCAAGACACTTCCTGGGCCCACCCTTATAATAATAAGTATCCAACAAAAGGAACAAGTCTCAACATAACATGAATAAAATAGATATTATCCTCGAAGTTGAGGACTCGCCAAAATGTTTCTTCAATTACCGAACTAGTCACGTGGAGGAGGAGGATCAATAGGAGCTCCAGTCCCTATATGGTAATATCATGTAGGCATAGAGTATGCATTAGTACCCAGAATATACTAAGTATGCGGGGTGCAGTGCAACAAAGACATAAAATAATATATTCAAAATGCATAAATATAGACAATGGACATAATCTCAATATAACATCTATGATCAATGCTTATAATAAAACATACATGTAAAACATTAAACTTCTGTAATATATCATAGCTATGTGGGAGAAGACCTTAATTGACATAGATCAAGCGAGATACTATTTGGAATCCAAGGCATGACACCCTCTCAGTAAGGTGTACGAGGCATGACACCCCTTTGATAAGGTGTGGTCAACTTGCTAAGGTAAACCAAACATAATAACATGAACTAGATGTATCCACTAGTAAGGAACCTTTTAGGAAAATAATATAATCCTATGGTGGCACATAGTTTAGAGACTAAAGACTTTATATAAGGACCTGTTGAGTCGAGCCCCAACCTTAAGCCTCAATCGGTGCTAAGTGTAATTCCACAGAATACTTGCAATAATCATTACTTTAATAATAACATGAATAACTTGTAAGAAACATAATAACATGACATGAGGATCTCATTCACATGCTTGACCTCTACTAGTGAGCTTACTTGAACTTAAACATGAGTGTAAAATAGTAATCATGCTTGATCCCTCAACGTGACATGAATGGCTCACAAGATGTTAAAATCTTGAAATAGAGCTCAATTTGTCACTTGTCATAGATACTTCATGAATTAAATGCATGCTTGGGAGGCCATAATTATCTTGAAACACTTGGCTTGTAAAAATCATGCAATAGCTCATCAATGACTTAAGAATCCTTGTCATGTAATTTTGTCAAATACATGGTGGGTACATAGACACTTGTTCAAAATCATGTAATTTTGTAGAGTAACAACGTAGGAGAGTAAACTCAACCATTTTAGAATCATGCGATTCAACCCACCAATCATAGTAGTAAAACCCTTAATTTTGGTATCATAAAATCCATCTCAAAAGTTCACCATAGTTCATACTTTTCATAGCTCAAATCATGCATAATCTCTATAGAATAAATCAACTCATGGAATAAGCTTAAAATAAATATTCATACATAATTAATCAATACTTTGATAAACCCAACATAAACATTCATAATGCAATATAAGATATACTCATAAGGAATACAATTTGAAATCATGCAATTTTTATAAAATGAGAAGGTTGGGCTCTATGGGTGAAAGGACTTATGGATGAAGACCCACATTACTTAAACCTTGAATTTCTTGGAGTAAACTTGAAGGATACTTGAAGCTTGGATTGGATCCTTGAAATCCAAAGTTGCTCTTGAGATCCTGAATTTGAATGGAGATTTTGATAAAGTCTTGGAGAGGTTTTAGAGATCGTTTTGTGAGTTCTAGAGTTGAAAAATGACTAAGTATGGAGGATTTTATATTTAAATGAGTATTGAGTTATTACCCAAATGCCCTTGGATGAAATATGAAAAACAAGGAAAAATTATGAAAAACAAGGAAAAATTACACTGGTCCGCGTCTAGTCCGCGATGCGGACCAAACGTGAAGGAAGGTTTTTTGCTAGTCCGCGCTCAGGCTGCATCGTGCCTGGGGAGTGGATGCACACTAAATTTGACTAATTAGAAAAAATTATTTTTCACTACGGGACTTCTAAATCCGGGTTTTACCTAGTTCCCACTCAATTTTGCCCCTTGATCAAGAATATGAAGTCAGACTTTCCGAAATCACGCATGATTTTTGAGATATAAAGAAAATACGATTATGGGTCATTTTGAAGTATATGAGGGGTGTTTCAATAAGCATTGTTAACAATTGGTTTCACATGGTTGTTATCAAAACTACCTAACACAAAAAATTTGATAGGTATCATTTTTCTACAAAACTAACATATGCAATAGACTTTTGTGTAATATGCTACTAATACTACTTACACATCCTAAACATACTGGTTCAATAGAAAATAAATGTCCTTTTGGGAAAGAACACAATCAAGAAAACCCCTTGGACTCAAAATTTGTGATAGTTATAGGCCATGATTACTCAAACTTCACCGACGCTTATAACTATCCACATCCCATTGAAAAGAGCTTGCATTGTCCTCAATGCAACAAAACGTAACCAAATCAAAGCACAGGAGTCAAAAGGAACATACCTGGGTGCCTAAGAGTCAATCTCTACCTTGGGTTGCCTCCTAAGCAACGCCTGATTTAATGTTGCGGAATGACATAGATAACTTGGGTACTAAGACTTCACTAAGGGTCCATGCTTCCACTGTCCACACTTCTTCAATATTGCCAAGATATAGTTTGACTCTTTGGCCATTTACTTTGAATTTTGTGTCATTTCTCTTTTCCAACTCAATAGCCCCATAGTTGAAAACTTGTGAAACTTTTAAAGGCCCCAACTATCTAGACTTGAGTTTGCCAAGGAACAACTTCAGTTTGGAGTTGTATAGAAAGATGAAATCCCCTAGTGCAAAGTGGTGATTCTCAATACAGCAATCGTGTTGTAGCTTCATTCTTTGCTTATACAGGGTTGAGCTCTCATATATGCTTTCAAATGGAACTCATCAAGCTCATTGAGTTGGCTCAACCTTGAGTTAGTCGCATCATTCCAATCCAGATTCAACGTTTTGAGAGCCCACATCGCCTTGTGCTCAAGCTCTACCGGTAAGTGACAAGCTTTACCAAAGACAAGATGGTAAGGAGACATACCTATAGGAGTCTTGAATGCAGTCTGATATGCCCATAATGCATCATCAAGCTTTTGTGACTAGTCTGATATGCCCATAATGCCCATAGTGCAAAGAAAGGGCAGGTATTGATACTCAATTTTGACCTCCGTAGTCTTTTTCTTATGTTATTCGATTATTTAAGCATTAAAAAATTATATTTTTATTATATGTATAAGTTTATATTTTAGTTTTACCCGATAAATATATGTTTTGCATTCATAATTTACAATATTATTATTTATTTACTTATGGCATTTATCTTTATTTTATAAATGTTTGAACGAAAAAATTTATAAGTTATTATTATCTTATCGTAAATAACATTGGATTGTCTTTGCAATAAAATATAATTAGTGATTTAATAATATATGTTTACTTAATAATTTGGTAGTTACTTATCTTATATTCAATTTTGATAGAATTTTATTTTAACTCCATTAATTTCAAATTTTAAATTCAAAATTTAGTCAAATCTTTTCATATTCCTAAAATCCTCCTAAATATGTATTTTCTTTAAATGGAAGAACATAATTCCTATCCAAATTTCCTTCTCTAGTAATTGTTTCCTTATTTTTCTATATCCTTTTCCATATTTTCCTTCCAAGAAATTAGCCCCCAAAAGTTATTTTGTATCTTTTTGGATACAATACCAACGACCCTTTTTCTGATTTTTTTTCACTCTTCTTCCCCAATACTTTATGTAACAACCCATCTTGAGATGAGATGTCCCACATCGGCAAAACACATGAGAGATGTTGGGTATATAAGTAAAAGACTAGTCTATATATTGTGAGGCGCCTTTTGGGGTGAGCTCAAAGGGAAAAATCTGTGATGGGCGAGGCCCAAGAGTGGACAATACTTCATAGTGTTGAGTCAGATCGTTACAGATGGTATCAGACCCACTCCTGAGTCAGCCTTGTCGATGTGGGGCTAGAGTTCAACTGAGTTTAGGCGAATTCTGGTGAGGCAGAGCAAACCTCAGTGCTGAGTCTAGGCAAATACCATGCGGTGAAGCAAACCTCAGCGAGGACGCTGAGTCTAGGGATGTCAAAAGAATATGAAAAATCGACTGAACCAACCGAACCGAACCATCCCGAATTGATTTTTATCATTTTCTCAATAAAACCACAGACTTTTATTTAAGTCTATATCCATCCCAATAATTGGGATGGTCTTTTTAGTTAATAAAAAAATCCAAAAGATTCTCGAACCGAACCGAAAAGAAGAACTTTACATGTACATAAATATGTTTTTTATATTAACATGTTAAATTTATATATAAATATATTTTATAAAAATTTTCAAATATAAATATAACCTAGTTCCTATGCCTCTAGTGATTGGACGATTTTGACTTTTTGCTTTTTAATTAGCGTTTAATTAAGTAGATTTAAAATCAAAAGATGCTATGATAGAACTCCATCAAATAAATATGAAAAAAATCTAGCAAATATTCTTATATTAAACTTTTAGATCAAATAATATGGCAAGAAGATTTTATATTCTTCACTTTTTGGTGAGTTAAAGTGTTTCTTCAAAATTATATTTGTAAAAAATTATTTTAATAATAGTTTATTTTGAAGTGATCCTTTAAAAATTAAAAAAAAATGAAAATTAATCGAACCATACCGATATCGAAGAGAAACCGATATGATTGGGATGGTTTAAAACAATTTAATTTTGGTTATATAGTATAAAATACCCAAAAAGTTGGGATGATAAAATTTTTAAAAAATAATCGACCGAACCGTCCCATTGACATCCCTAGCTGAGTCCATAGAGGGGGTGTATGTAACAACTCATCTTGCGATGAGATGTCCCACATCGGCAAAATACAAGATAGATGTTGGGTATATAAATAAAGGACTGGTCTATATACTATGAGGCGCCCTTTTGGGTGAGCCCAAAGGGACAAATCTGTGATGGGCTATGCCCAAGAGCGGACAATACTTCACAGTGTTGGGTTAGATCGTTACAGATAGTATCAGAGCCACTCCTATGTTAGCCTTGTCGATGTGGGGCTAGAGTGCAACTGAGTGAGGCGAATCCCGATAAGGCAAGGCAAACCTTAATGCTGAGTCTAGGCAAATCCCATGCGGTGGGGAAAACCTCAGCGAGTACACTAAGTCCATAGAGGGGGTGTATGTAACAACCCATCTTGAGATGAGATTTCCCATATCGGTAAAACACAGGAGAGATGTTAGGTATATAAGTAAAGGATCGGTCTATATATTGTAAGGTGTCTTTTGGGTGAGCACAAAGAGACAAATTCGTGATGGACGAAGCCCAAGAGCGGACAATACTTCACAGTATTGAGTTAGGTCATTACACTTTATTCCTTCTTCATGAGATCAATCAATGGCAGCAACTTATAAAACTTGCAACCCCTTTTCATATAGATATTTTTTTCCATCCTCCCCAAGGGAATTTCACTCCATCAAAATCCACTTAGCCATGGCAGATACATTGAATCAAACCAAAATAGTTGTTTCTAATAGGAAGAGATCATCGAGTTTTGATGAGTGGGACATTAATCAGGGCGATCCCTTTTTTGTCACTAAAAAACAATCGAAATTGCTTGAATGGGAGGATCCAGTGGCGGCGTTAGCTAATGCTCACCACGAATTCAACAAACACAGCGGCATTAACATGTCCATTGAAACCTCCACCACATTCACCATCAAAGAACTGGAGACGATGCGCCGGATGTTCGCCGGACAACTTACTCCCTTCCCAAACTGAAAGTGATAACAAGAAAGTGGTGCTGGTTCTTTACCATTTAAGCACCAACAAATACAAAAAAAAGACACCTAAATATTTTAGAATATATATTTCAACCTCTTCGAGAGATTAAGAAAAATGCACAACAAATACTTTATTTCACACAAACAACAAAAAGAATAGTCATGGATGCTAGGCTTCATGAGTCAATAGTTTTGTTGCCAAAGACTTCAACCTTGGTCGGTAGCAAAAATTTTAGCATAGAAGATTGCCAATGTGCCCAAGACAAGTAATTGTTATTAAAGTTTCACCATGAAGCGCACCAATAATATCAATTAGTCATAGCGGTGAGAAGTTCAACAAAAAGCCTAGTCAAGCTTCAAAAAAAAAACTACGTATATTACATACATTATGGCTGCTCGTTCAAAGAGGTTGTTTCTAAACCTTTTAGAATTTTATCTCTGTTATAGCTTATTATTTATTTTTACTAGTTCTAGTTTAATTTATTCCATATACATGTCTATGCTTGTGAGTTGTCTGTACATGGGCCTTATTTATTGAAAATGAAGAGTGTGAAGCTTATTGGAAGTAATAATTAATTAAGTATATAAGGAAATATAAGTATATAAGGAAAATAGAATTATATTAAGTATATAA
>JAPFFP010006717.1:0-17569 GCA_026153255.1 Solanum medicagineum
ATTTAGCGTCAATTTGCCCACTTCATGTCATGTTTCCTTTGAATTGTACTAGTATTGTAAGGTGTGGGGTGTTACACATTTCTTATTCATCACTACCTTGGTCGGGATTGTGGTAGTAGGAAGGGTTTGGTGTGGGCTGCCACCAAACAACATTAGTCATCAAGGGAAATAAACAATACATGCAAAACCCCAATCATAGACATGCACAAAACCAAGATCATCTCAAGTCAACTACCCATGGTTCCCACAAACCCAAGTTGTGGGTGTTTAGTTACTCATGGCTAAGACAAAACACACAAAAATGCACATAATAGACATAGTTGAGAGTTTCACCAATAACAATGAAGGAGATAGGAACCACAAGTTGCAAACCCACAAGCTTGATTTATCCACAATGAGTACAAAGCAACATTTGCAATCCCCAAAATGGGTTGCTTCCCAAAGAGAATAATAATCTACTCTAAAAACCAAATAAAAGCTTCAAAATGTAATGGAGAAATGTCTACTGTTCGAACTCCTGTCCAAATACCTAACTTAAACTATTTATAGTATTTACATAACAACACTAGGAATTATTTAGAAATAATAGCTAGCATCTGATAAATTTCACAGTTACGACTCGTAGGTTGGCCTATGAGTTGTAGTCAGGGTCTCGTATCAGGTTCTTGGCATCTTGGACTGCATTTGTACAACCCATAGGTATGAGTCGCTACTCGAGCTATGTCTCGTATATTGGTCTCGTAGTCTTGGTCTTCAGTTTTTGGTCCAACATTTTGGCTCTCTGATTCTTGCTACGAGTCCACTTACACGACTCGTAGTGTCTTACTACTCATAGGCTGGGCTAGTAGGGGTGACCTTCACTTGGCAGATTTCTGACTTTTGGTCTCTGATTCCTACTACGACACAACCTACGACTCATAGCGTGAGCTACGACTCGTAAGAGGGCTCGTACGGCCTATGCTTCAGCAAAATCTACAATTTTTCTTAAAAATCATGCCAACCAAACTTTTTTGCAAGATTAACACAAAAACACATCAAAACACTAAAAAGTCGCTTTAAGAACTCACAAAATCCCTTGCCTTAAGAACCAAATGTGTTGTAATTTGACAGCACATCAACACCCTCAACTTAGAATTATTGCTTGTCCTGAAGCGATGAGTCAATCTACGCAGACAAAGAGAAATACATAGCAGTTATATCAATGGCATATACAATAGCTCATTTGGTTCAGGTACCCAACTACTACTTTAAAAACAGGGTTGCCAAGTTATTGAACAAACAAGAACATCATGAGAGACTTGACAATCCAACTTTGACAAGCTAAGGAGCATCAACCATCCACAATCACTGGTATAGTCATATGCTACTCAAGTAGTGCCACTGCCCTCACTGGAAAGAAGTCCCTCATAGTCGCTCAAAAGCATTTAGAATTTAGGGACTGAGGAAGCCTTCTCACTCGTACAATTGAAATTCAATGCATGCTGACTAACACCATAGGCTTGCCTCTCTACTCATCTTCTGGCTTGGTGATAGAGTGGAGTTGGCTCACTTTAGGACTTAAAGGCTTGTAACATAGGCTCAAGGTGCTTTGGTGTGGCATTTTGGGCAAGCAGTGACTAAAAGCTATCCTTGAATCATGTTTACCAACACTTTTTGCTTTCATAATCTAACCTTTTTTTCATCGATCGCTTCTTGTTCACTTGCTTTGAACTTTTCTTGAGTGCTTTGTTTCTCTTTTTCAGCTGTGCATTGATTTCAAACTCATTTTTGCTACTTTTTCTCAATTAAAGGCACTTTTCTTCTTTTTCTTCACTCGATTCATGCTTTTTCATTTCTTTCTTGATTTCCCAACTAACCACCTTATCAATTTTACTTTATCACAATAAGGATCACCCTCAACTTAAGCTTTTAGCCTCAGGTGAAGTACACAATATCTATGCCTCAAACCAGGGTCATCAACTGCAGCCACCCTCAACTTAGGACTTTGGCCTCAATCAAGGTTCACATGTTCAAGGATAGACCAGGGCTAATCTCAAGATATTTCATCTGACAAGGTTAAGCTAGCAAGTTATCAAAAAAGAATGAGTATATGATAAGCTCAAAAATTTGGAAAAAGGGATTCTTTCACTTAACTGGTGGGTTATATTAGGCTAAAAGTGGTTTCACTCAAAGAACAAAGGCCTGAGATCCTTTCCATATCCACCACATCACCAAACCAACATTTAGAGTAACAAGGCAAGTTCTGGGTCCATACAAGATGCATGAATGCAGCAAAATAAGCTCACAGCACACATGGCAATTGTATCCACAATTAAGTATAGACTCCCAGGTCATGCTTTCAGTCTCAGCTTACCTTCACAAGATCAGAACTAACATTTCTAGATACTCAAAAATGTATAAATGCATTAATACTCATAACCTTAAAAAAAATGAGGGTACCATTTTGTGATCAAAACATTGAAAACAACTCTAACACTAATGTATATGCCAATAGATAATTACTACTATGAATTTACCCATTATCTACACTACCTAAACGTGTCGGTTCAATAGAAAAATAAGCATCCACAAGGAAAAAGAAGAACGGTAAGAAAACCTTGGGATCAAAAAATGGGGAAGTTATGAACTTAAGGCTACTCAGACTTCACCACCCACCAAAATAGGATACTTTGTCCTCAAAGTAACCGCACAAAAAAAAAGATGCAAGGGACGTACCTTGGGTTGCCTCCCGGGAAGCGCCTGATTTATTATCGTGGCAGGATAAGAAGCTTTTGCGTTTATGCCTCTTCAAGATCCCAATCTTCCACCATTTTGATCTCTTTCATGTCTCCCAGGTACCTTTTTACCCTTTGTCCATTGGCTTTGAAAGTTGTACCATCTAACTCTCTAACTCAATAGCACTATGACTAAAAACACGCACAACTCTAAAGGCCCTATCCACTTAGATTTGAGTTTTCTAGGAAACCACCTCAACCTAGAGTTGTAAAGCAATACCATGTCTCCTGGAGAAAACTAGCAACCTTCAATTTTGTGATCATGCTGAACTTTCATTCGTTGTTTGTACAAAGTGGAGCTCTCATATGTTTGCAGTCTAAACTCATCAAGCTCATTCACTTGCATAAACCTTAAGGTGGCAGCTTTATGCCAATCTAGATTCAGTTTCTTCAATGCCCACAATGCTTTGTGCTCAAGTTCAACCGGTAAGTGACAGGTCTTTCCAAAAACCAGTTGATACGGAGTCATTCCGATGGGAGTTTTGAAGGCAGCCCGGTAGGCCCATAAAGCATCATCCAACTTCCTTGACCAATAAGTATGATTCACGTTCACCATTTTGGATAAGATTTGCTTTATTTCCCTATTTGATACTTTCACTTGTTCACTAGTTTGGGGATGATACAGGGTTGCCACATGGTGCTTCACGCCAAATCTTTCAAGGAGAGCTTTGAACAGCCTGTTGCAAAAATGAAAACCACCATCACTGACAATTTCCCAAGGCATACCAACTTTGGAATAAATACATTTTCGGAGAAATTCCGTAACAATCTTACCCTTATTGTTCGGTAGAGCTACAGCCTCCACCCACTTGGAGACATAATCAACTACAACCAGAATATACTTGTTATCATGAGAGCTAACAAAGGGTCCCATAAAATCAAGCCCCACACATCGAATAGTTCTATGACCAAAATAGGATTTACAGGAAGTTCCTGCCTTCGCGAAACTCCTCCTTCTCTTTGACATCTGTCAGAAGACTTTACATAATCACGGATGTTTTGGTATATAGATGGCTAGTAATAGCCACATTGCAACACCTTATAAGCCGTTCTAGATCCACTGTGATGGCCACCCACCAATGACGAGTGATATGCTTCGAGAGTGCTCATCATCTCTACCTATGGAACACATCTACGGATGATGTCATCTGCACAAATGTGAAACAAATATTTATCATCCCAAAAGAATTTCTTTACATCATGCATGAACTTGCAACGTTGATGGGTGTTCAAATCAGGGGGCACTATATCACTCACCAAATAGTTAGCATAATCGGCAAACCAAAATATAAGATCATGTGATGCTGCCAGAACTCTTTCATCGGGGAATGAGCCATTTATGTCCAGCCCATCATCAAACTTCATCATAGCCTCATCTTCCAATCTATAAAGGTGATTGACAACCTGATTTTCTGACCCTTTTCTGCCAATCACATCAAAATTGAATTCCTGCAAGAGAAGTACCCATCTGATCAACCTTGATTTTGCGTCTTTCTTTGCCATCAGATATTTGAGTATCGCATGGTCGGTATGCACGATCACTTTATCTCCTAACAAATATGAATGGAATCTTTCAATTGCAAACACCAACGCAAGCAATTCTTGTTCGGTCACAGTGTAGTTCTTCTGGGCGACATTCAGTGCTTTGCTGGCATAATAGATCGGATGTAGGACTCTATCTCTTCGTTGCCCCAATACCACACTGAGTGCAACCCCACTAGCATCACACATTAGTTCAAACGGTTGTGGCCAATCCGGAGCGACAATAATGGGTGTCGTGGTTAGCCTACTTTTCAATTCTTCGAAGGCGTGCATGCATGCCTTATCAAGTACAAACTTTGTATCGTTTTCTAACAACTTACACAAAGGTTGTGAGATTTTGGAGAAGTCTTTTACAAAACGACAATAGAATCCGGCATGGCCCAAAAACCTTCTGATACCTTTTACCGAAATTAGTGGTGGCAATTTCTCTATCACCTCGATTTTTGCTTTATCCATCTGAATTCCTTTGCTCCAAATTCTGCAACCAAGTACGATGCCCTCTTTGACCATGAAGTGGCATTTCTCCCAATATAGCACCAAGTGACTCTCAACACATCTCTGCAACATTTCACGCAAATTTAAAAGGCATTCTTCAAAAGACTGGTTGACGACACTAAAGTCATCCATGAACACTTCAATTGTACTTTTAACCATATTTGAGAAGATAGACATCATGAATCATTGAAATATGGCTGGAGTATTATAGAGTCCAAAGAGCATCCTCTTAAACACAAAGGTACCATGGGGGCATGTGAAGGTTGTCTTCTCTTGATCCGCAGGCGCAATAACAATTTGATTGTACCCAGAATATCCGTCAAGGAAACAATACCATCCCTTTTTTGCTTGTCTGTCAAGCATATGATCCATGAATGGCATATGAAAGTGATCCTTTTTGGTAGAAGCATTTAATTTCCTATAGTCCATGCACACTCTACATCCGGTGACTAATCTCATGGGTCAACTTGTTCTTTTTATTAGGCACCACTGTGATACCTCCCTTCTTTGGAACACACTGCACTGGACTCACCCACTCACTATCAGCGATTGGGTAGATTACTCCTGAGTCTAGCCACTTGAAGATTTCTTTCCTCACAACCTCTTGCATTGGGGGATTCAACCACCTTTGATGCTCTATACTCGGCTTATAATCCTTGACTAGCTGAATCTTATAAGAGCATATCCCGGGGGGTATGTCAATGATGTTTGCAATTGTCCACCTAATACCTCTTTTGTACTGCTTGAGAATTGCGACTAGGGCTTCTGTTTGGGCTTAACTTAACTCTACTGCAATGATGATAGGTAATGTACTATTCTCTCCTAGGTATGCATATTTCAGATGTGCTAGTAATGCCTTTAACTCTAACCCTGGTGGAACTTCTACAGAGGGTTTTGTAGGTGGTGTTTCCCTGTTACATAAATCCATCTCCAATCATGCTTGTCGCTTCGACCCAAATGACACCCCAAGAGCATTTACTGTTTCCTTATAATCAGGGATGTTGTCACTGTCAAAGTTCATCAGCACAGCAGCCTCTCGGCTTCATCATCCTTACCCGTTGAAATCATTGAGATAACTTGGAACTCAGAACTCTTCCCATCCTGCTGAACTACTTGAAACACCATTGCTTTTTCACCAAATCTGAAAGAGTAGACTCTTCTCCATATCTAATAATGCTCGACCAGTGGCCTTCACAGTCAAGTATAACAAAATCTACGAGAAATATAAATTTTTCTACCTTTACCAACACATCATGCAAGATCCTCTCAGGCTTCTTGATTGTTGTGTCTGTCATCAACAACGGCATTTTTGTAGGGGCCAAGCTCCCCACCTCGAGCTTTTTGAATATAGAAAGAGGCATTAAGTTAATGCTAGCCCCCAAATCACATAGTGCTTTAGCAAATGCTAGTTCTAACCCAGGTCTTCGCGTTTCAGCACTAATGACTTTGTAGTGATGGCAATACAAAAGGTCTTGGCTCACTTTTAGCTTTCTTTTTACTAAGTCTTTCATCCATATTGGCATGCCCCGGAATCCTTTCAAGGGCCTTAACTAACGGTTGGTCCACTGATAATTTTTTTAGCACTGTCAAGAACTGTTAAAATTTACCCTCCTCCTTTCTTCTTCTAAGCCCTTGAGGGAAAGGAGGAGGGGCTCTGGGAAGGGTTTTATACTTCTTGGGTTGCTCTACTGTGTTGCGTGACTGGGTTCCTTCATTTATTCTCTTCTTGCGGCTCCCATTTTCCACCTTTTGCATAGGGGGGATCTATAGTGCTTTTGCCACTCCTAGTCATCACCGCGATGCAATGCCCTTCAATTTTAGGATTTTGAACTGTATTGCTTGGTAGGGTGCCCTTTTGGCGTTGGTTCAATTGTGAAGAAACTTTCCCAAACTGTTGTTCAAGTTGCTTGATTGCCACCGAGTAAGACTCTATTTTTTTGGTTAATACTATACATATCTACTTTCATTCCCTTTAAGGTCTCATCTTGATGGTCAACTCGCTTCAACAACTTTTTAAACTTATCTTTGATCATACAATTGCTTGATCCGGCATAACGATTGTGTGGTGGCACATAAAGACCGTTTCTATAGTCCTCTCTTCTCCCCCATTCTGCATCTGGCACACTCTCTCTCTCTCTCTCTCTCTATGATAGTATCCACCCCGGTTGTCTCTATACATCCCATCACGGTTGAAGTTTCGACCTTGATTCCCTAAACCTTGCCTCTAATAGTCCGAATTGGACCCTTGGGGGTTGTTCTAGACACCCGCCGCTTGGTTGCTTACATAATAGGCATCCTCATCAAAGAATTGATCATCATACACAGGAGTAATTAGGGGTTGGCGAGCTATTACCTTCACACTATCTTGGTTTTGCTTCAAAACCGAATTCATGCTCGTACGGAGTTGAGCAAGTTGCTCCATAATCTTTTCATTCACTTAAGCCTGCTCACTATTTGTGGTAACCGCACAATAAATCTTTGTATTACCATGCTCACTCTGACCCCATGCTCTGTTGATCATCACCACTTGTCCCATTCTTTCAGCCACTAGCTCAAATGGTTGATCAAGAAAATGTTGGCGCAAGCTTTGCTATTATCATCAAGGGCTCTATAGAAGATCTCGACCAAAGCATCATCAACAACTTTGTGATCAGGCACCATCCTCAAACATTTGGTGAATCTCTCCCATGTAGTGCTAAGAGAGTCTCCAGTCAATTGCTCAAAGCCATTAATTTGGTCCTTAAGCTTCAGCTTCTTCGACCTTGGGAAATATCTTTCTAGGAAAACCCTCTGCAGCTCAGCCCAACTCGTGATGGTACCTGGAGGAAGTTCAGACAACCATACAGCTGCATTGCCAGCAATAACAATGGAAACACCCTCAATCCAACAGCGTCAATAGAAATATTTTGTGTCCCCACGACACTTTTGCACATGAAGACGACATTTTGGAGATGACAGTGGGGATCCTCTTAAGGTAGCCCTGTGAATAGGCCACGGTTTTGGAGCATCTGGAGTAATCCACTTGATACCGCGAACTTAGCATCTGCCGATTGAGGGGGCAGTACTATAGAACTGGTAACATCCATCACCATAAGGTTTAATTGGTACTGATTCCAGTCGTAAGCATTTGCATTGAAATCTCTAAGTTGTGGCTAGTTAAACCTTTGTGGTGGATTCTCCTCTCTTCTTAAGACTTCCTCATTCGCATGCATATCCTCCTCATCCTCAATGTTCGAGCCATCCATATTGGTAGTCGATGGATCTCCAAATTTAGTGGAGCTAAGGGATTGCCTTGGTTCCTTGTGTTGGGCATAAAAACTAGTATACCATGCAAAAGAAATCAAATAACAAAAACAAAACAAAAGTAAAGTACAAGAGACTATAGAAATCAACACTAAAACTAACTAATAGTGAATTCAAGTCAAATCCTAGTCGTTTTCGCTCGCAAAGGTGCCATAATTTTGTTGATGATCACGCTCCAATAAGAAAGCAGTCACTATCAGTAATTAACCTAACTGAGGTTAGGGTCGAATCCACAAGGAATACAGGGCTTAATTATAAGATTTCACTACTAATCATTCCTAGTATCTATAACTACAATCTCTATATGGGGGGGGGTTGTTGTGATTCGAAGACAACATAAAATAAACACTAATTAAAATTCAGGGAAATACTCAATTTTGGGGACAACTTGGGAATTGTGTTCCTTATGGCTCATTGACTCAATCACCCTAGATAACATAACTATGATCAATGAATCGCATGCAAAACAGTAACTTAGGTTCTTTCAGCCCTCTTGTGAAGGTGAAGGTCGAATTTCACCATGGCGCTTGGTCGGCCACCATGGCATGCCAACTAACCGTTACCTATTGTCCCAGTCAACCTCCCCTTGGTCAGGTTTGGTCGATTAGATGGGAAAACATCAATCGAATCCTGTCATCTACTTCCTTTTTCCTATTCGTCACTACCTTGGTCGGGATCGTGATAATAGGCAGGGTCTGGTGTTGGCCACCACCAAACAACATTAGTCATGAAGGGAAATAAATAATACATGCAAAACCCCAATCATAGATATGCACAAAACCTAGGTCATCTCAAGTCAACTACCCATGGTTCCCACAACCCCAAGTTGTGGGTGTTTAGCTACTCATGGCCAAGACAAAACACACAAAAATGCACATAATAGACATAGTTGAGAGTTTCACCAATAACAATGAAGAAGATAGGCAGCACAAGTTGCAAACCCACAAGCTTGATTTATCCACAATGAGTACAAAGCAAGATTTGCAATCCCCAAAACAGGTTTCCCAAAGAGAACAATAATCTACTCTAAAAACCTAAGAAAAGCTTCAAAATTTAATGGAGAAATGTCTACTGTTCGAACTCCTCTCCAAAAACCTAACTTAAACTATTTATAGTGTTTACAAAACAACCCTAGGAATATACAGAGACAGGTGGAATTTGATAAATTTCGCAGTTACGACTCGTAGATTGGCCTACAAGTCATAGTAGGGGTCTCGTATCAGGTTCTTGGCATCTAGGACTGCACTGGTACGACCCATAGGTATGAGTCGTTACTCGAGCTACGACTCGTATGTTGGTGTCGTAGTCTTGGTCTTCAGTTTTTGGTCCAACATTTTGGCTCTCTGATTCTTGCTACGAGTCAACCTACACGAGTCGTAGTGTGTCTTACGACTCATAGGCTAGGCTCATAAGGGTGACCTTCACTTGGCAGATTTCTGATTTTTGGTCTCTGATTCCTGCTAAGACACAACCTACAACTCATAGCGTGAGCTACGACTCATAGGAGAGCTCATACGGCCTATGCTTCAGCAAAATCTGTAACTTTTCTTCAAAATCATGCCAACCTAACTTTTCTGCAAGATTAACACAAAAATACATCAAAACACTAAAAAGTCACTTTAAGAACTCACAAAATCCCTTGTTTTAGGCACCAAATGTGCTGTAATTTGACAGCACATGAATCATATAAAGGACTTAGATCAATACCTTAGGCTTTAGTGGAGTGGAAAAGGTAAGGATATCATTTTTACATGTCTGTTTCGGTCTCCCAAGTAGCACTCTTAACTTGTTGATTCCTCCAAAGGACCTTAACAGAAGCCACTTCTTTGTTTCGCAACCTCTTCACTTGCTTATCTAAAATCTGAACTATAACCTCTTAATAGGTCAAATTATCTTCAACCATATCCACAACATCAAGAGGCACAATAGCATTCGGATCACCCACACATTTCCTCAACATAGACACATGAAACACCAAATGAACCAAATCCTTCTCCAAAGTACTTCCTATTCGTATGCAACCTCACTAACCTTCCTCAACACCCTATGAAAACTCACAAACCATGAGTCCAACTCCCTCTTTACTGGGGTAAACCACACCTTTCATGAGTGAAACCTTCAATTATCCCCAATCACCAATTTTTAAATCCCTCTCACCGGCATATGACTTTTGACGACCTTAGGTTGCTTCATCCTTTCCTAATCGACCTCACCTCCTCCATGTCCTCCATAATCAGATTTGGACCCAAAAAGGTCATCTCTCCTACTTCAAACCACTCAACCGATTATCTACAACGCCTACCATAGAGGGCCTCAAAGAAGCCATCCCGATGCTAGAATGATAGCTATTGTTAGAGGCAACCCAATCCAAGGAAGATGACCATCCCAACTACTCTTAAGCTCCAATACACAAGCCCTCAACATATCCTCAAGTGTTCTCACCAACACATGAATGTACAATTTAGCATACTCTCCGGCACCATAAGTAGTCTTAATCGGTAGAAAATGAGCCAATTTCGTCATCTTATCAACCGCAACCCAAATTTAATCAAAACCCTTTCTAGTCTTGGGAAATCCAACCACAAAATCTAGATTAATCACCTCCCACTTCCAAGTAGGAATCCCTATGTCTTGGGTTAGGCTACCCGGCATTTGATGTTCGGCTCTAACTTGTTAACAACTATGACAACCGAAAACAAGTTCGGCAATGCCTTCTTTATGTCTCCCTACCAATACATATCTCTAAATCCCTATACACTTGTTAGAATCGGGGTGAATAGAATAAGAAGAATTACGGGCTTTATCAAGGATCTTTTCCACCAAGCCATCAACTACACACACCTACCTTGGTACCCAAGGGCACTATCCCCCCCTTGGGAGACAACCTCTACCTTGCCCTCTTTCACCAAGGCCTTCAATTCTATCAAGAAGGGATAAAGATCTTGCTTTGCTCTTACCTCATCAATCAATGAAGATTTAGAACCATCAACAACAACACCTTATCAACCTCTTCCAACCTATCCCCCAATCTAGCCAACCGATGCACCTCCCTAGCCACCTCTCCATCACCACCATCATCATGAGTTAGGCTACCTATAGACACCCTACTCAAAGCATCCGCCGTAATATTAGTCTTACCGGGATGATAATGCACACCCATATAATAATCCTTAAGAAGTTCTGACCACCTCCTTTGTATCAAGATAAGATCTCCTTGGGTGAATACATATTAGAAACTCTAGTGAACGGTAATCACACTAACATACACCCCATACAACCAATGACGTCAAAGTTTCAAAGCGAATGCCACGACGGCCAACTCAAAGTTGTAGATAAGGTAATCTTCTCATGCATCTCAAATTATCTGAAAGCATAAATTTCCACCTAACCATCTTGCATCAACACACAACCCCAACCAATCCAGGCAACATCACACTGCCAACAAACCCTTCCATCCCATCCAGCTCACAAGCTCTAAATAAATCCATACTTCATCACTAGAGACCACCACAAGCACAACAAGGTAGGAACTAAAGACCCTATTCGTGAAATCAATAAACATAGTCAGTGCATAAGCCAATCCGAACAACTCCAACATACTTAAAGGTTCACTTCTAATCCAAAAAGACACTTAGGGATATCACCTATCCTTATCATCACTTGGGAACAAAACCCGAACAAAAGATCAAGCTTAGAGAAGTGACTAACCCATTGTAGTTGACCAAATAGATCGACCATTCTTGACCATCTTATTACAACCTTACGGGTTCTAAAATCAAAGGAGACTTAATATGCAAGTAGCCAAACCACCTCAAAACCCCCAATCCAACAAACTAAGTTCAACCCAAATCACAAGACAAGACCCTATACAATAAGAAAATGGGGGTAACCCTTAGAGATCCATTATACCTTAAGACAAGAAACAGACTTACTCCTGCAACCACAGTACAAGCCCCCCACTTAAGGACGGACTTAATAGAGAATCGAATCTTAACTCTACGGGCCCTACATCAAGAAAAGGACAACGTGCATGCAACTAATCCGCCCAAATGTAACATCAAAATCTGTCACACAAAACCCCACAAGTCACAAGGCAAGACCTAATGCAATATGAACACGGAACAACACCTATGAACTTTCAAACAACAATAGGCTCACCAATGAGAGAGAAACCAAACGAAGTTCGGGACACATATGAAATCGACTAGCAACCAAAAGAATA
Source organism: Solanum medicagineum (assembly GCA_026153255.1). Taxonomy (NCBI): domain Eukaryota; kingdom Viridiplantae; phylum Streptophyta; class Magnoliopsida; order Solanales; family Solanaceae; genus Solanum; species Solanum medicagineum. The sequence continues at coordinate 12,337 of JAPFFP010006717.1, forward strand.
ATGAAAGAAATAACGGCACATCGAGCCCACCAATGCAAACATATCAAAGCCAAAGGAAATTTCAAGATACCGGTAGCAACATCGGGCGCCTTATCCCCTCCTTGAGGTTCTTGATCAACATCACCACCTTTACTCTTGTATTAACCATATGGGCAATCCATAATTCTGTGGCTTATCTCACCACACCCCAAGCATGCACCTGTGTCCCTCCAATATGGACCACCATGGTCCTTCCTACATATAGGGCACTTGGGATTAGTCATCCCACCATCACCTCTCGTGCTCTTATTGCATTTACGAGGGTAATCCTTTACCTTATGACCCAACTCTCCACAACCTTAACAAGCATCTGTGCCCCTCCAACATGGGCCATCATGGCGCCTACCACATCTTGGGCACCGAGCATAAGGCATCACAACACCACCAACTCTACATTTGGAACTTACCCCCAACACAGGGCCTCTTGCCTGACTACTCCTCCTCTTACCATTAGAAGTCTCGGGGGCACCCACTTGTTGACCGAGGTAAGTTGCTAAGTTTGCCACCGCACGGCCACTTCCCATAGAGCATTGTGAATCTCCGCATTAATCACATCACCCTCCTGAGTAGCTTGAGACATATCCTGAAATGTGACGATTAGGGATTAGCAATAAGCCCTAGGGGACCTAACTCTATCGCACGATATAGATCATGAAGAAGTGAAATATTTTCTAGAACGCCTCATAGCCTCCAATTCATAGTCGTGGTGTGCTTCACAACCATGAATAGGTTGCTAATCGACGTGGTGTGTTGGACGCCAAGGATCTAACAACCTCGGGCTCTAACACCATCTTTGTCACAACCCAAGCCTAGGGACAAAATGAGACTGGCGAATGGGAAACCCAAAGAAACCCCAAATAAGCCTCATAGCATATCATTACACATCCTTCATCACAGAAGCAATTAAAAATGACAATGAGAGATAAGCATAAACAAGGGAATTGGGACTAAGGTTAAACTTCCATATCACAGCCCTCAAGAAAAAAGAGAGAGTCAAGGCTCATAGCATAGATACATATCATGTCCAACAACACCTCTACTACATAGATAATAGTGGGGGCCAAGACAAACAACCGGGCTCACCCTCAAAGTCAAGTATACAATAGAGATAGAGTGTAGCCATACATAACATAAGAACATAGGCCAATGGCCCTGGAATTGAGGACTCACCAACTAGCTTGAGTGATATCGATTTAACCACGTGGAGGAGGTGGATGATCAAATGGTGCTCCAGTTCCTACATGGTGACATCATGTAGGCATAGAGTATGCGTTAGTACATTTGAATGTGCTAAGTATGTAGGATGCAATGCAACAAGAGATAGGCAACATAAGCAAGATTCATAATCAGAAGCAATGAATAGCATACTAACAATATGACATATGTGAATGATATTTGAAGTAAAACAAGCTTATATAGAATATAACATATGCGTAAAAAGAGACCATTAAACTATTGGTGGATCATCAAACCTTACCACCCTTAGTGATTGAGGTACAAACCCCGTCAATAGCTTGGTGGATCATCGCACCCTGCCACCCGTGGTGCCAAAGTACATACCCCCCGATAGGTTGGTGGATAGTTGTATCCTACCACCCGTGGTGCCAGAGTACAAACTCCCTGATAGGTTGATGGGTATAAACCCCCAACAAGGTTGATGAATTGTCGCACCCTACCACCCGTGGTGCCAGAGTACAAACCCCTTGACAAGGTTACCCGGCGCGCAACCCCCAAGTAAGGCATGGTCACATTCCAACACTATATAGAGAATACCATACACATACATTCATTTCATCATCATTTCATCATCATATAGTCATTCAACTCATAAGACATGCAGAACCTTCAATTCCTCAAGAACCCATAACCAGACATTTTATCAACCACTTAGAGGGTGTGTAGTGCTAGTGTACAACCATGCAATTCAAGAGTGTTATCATGCTAGAAAATCCAATATAAAACCATCACTAGATACTTGGTAACACCCTAAGCAATATACATCAAAACTCATCATCAAATCTTAAGATAGATCAAAGAATCATAGCCCAAAACATAGTAATATAGTCATAATTTCATAAACCCCAACATAATGTGCAATGATATTCATAATAAATAAGACTTATGTGTAAATCATCTTTAAATTATGTAATTTTGAGCAAAAGGAAGCTTGAGTATCATGGGCGAAAGGAATCCATGAAAGAAACCCACAAACCGTAGCTTTAGAGATAAACTTGATGAAGGTTGGAGATAGAGACTTGAAGCTTGAGTTCAATCTTTAAGAACCAAAAAGGGTTTTGAGACTTGAGTTTAGGAGTAAAATATTTGGATAAGTGTTTGAATGAGTATTGAGAAATGTTTTTAGAATGATATGAAGGTGAAAAATGGCTAAGTATAGGTATTTTCATGTTTGAGAGCACTTAGGCCCAAGACCCAAAAGCGTTGGACAGAGATAAAAATCACTGGCAATAAAAAGCATTGGTCCGCGTCTGGTCCCCGACATAGACCTATCGCTAAGGAAAGATTTACATAGGTCCGTGATGGCTGCGCATCAAGGTACCATCATGGAACGATTGTGGAAATCGAAAATTATGAAAAATGAAATTGCTAATCGTTTGCTCTTGAATCGAAGTTAGACCCATTTTTCACTCAAAATGACCCGTGAACAAGAATATAAAGTTGGATTTTTGATATCACGCACAGGTTTTGAGATATATGGAAATTATGATCTCAGACATTCTGAGGCACATTTTCAGGCACTTTTGGGGTCGTTGCATCCATAGCTAGAAGTTCGGCTCAAAATGGACCCCAAAAGACCGAGAAAAGCCCAAAAATGAAGTTAAAAACTTTACCAGGAAAATATTCTTTTCAAAAACGTTTTTGGTCACAATTCTCGAGAATTGGAAAAAATTAGTGAACACCCAACATACCACAGCGTTCCTCTCGGAACATAGAATAATTTAGGCTAAAATTTCACTTAATTCCGTCAAGCATCGACTGTGAAAACAACATGTAAAGTTTTCACCAATTTTGAGAATGTAATCAGCTAAATCAGTGAATTTACCTTGAAATATGCATCAAATTCCGAATCTGACTTTACCATGATGTTCCTTGCGAAAATTTGAGTCACGTAGGCTTTTGAATAAATCAAATCGAATGAAACATGAGCTCGAAAATACGGTGCAAAATTGGATGTATATATATAATAATGTGCCTGGAGAATGCCATATATATAGAGAAAGCTTCCAGCGTGCCACGTCACTACCACATGATGTAGTGTGATGCCACCACGTGGCAGCACCAGTTAATGCCAGGTCGCCCTTTCTCCTTCAATTAATCCTTTTATCTCTTTTTCGTTGTTTCAGGATCGTCCAAACTCCAATTTTCGCAAACGAACTGCGTACCCCATGGATTTTAATGTTCCAAATCCAACAGTATGGTCGGAATTTCCAACGGAACTTTCCACAATAAAGCGAGGGTCCCACTTCTTTATACGCAACTTTTAACGGAAAGCCTTGTGGGGTCAAATCACATCCGGACATCCCCGGTATCAAATGAAGGGTCGTCCTAGACCATAATAAACGTTTCACAGCTAACCGTGCTATTAAAATTTCTCATCTGGGATGCGGTTTCTGAGGACATTAACAGAGTCAACTATTAACTGGTTTTGACGGTTAAATTTGCAATCCATGATATAATTGTACCAAACATGCCCCTAGCCTAATAATTCAACTGTCCGGCGCTAATGAAATTGTCAGAATTCCACTCCGAGACCATTTACCAAGACATTACCTGAAAACTCATTTTACAGGTATAACTTCCCCGGTTAATTCAAAAATTCACATAACTCCCACATAACCCGATCAATAGTCATCCCAATAGTCCCAACGAATAACTAATGGCCCGATGTCATTATGCACATGTTCAAGTATAATCGAATTCTCGAATTGAACTTTTTAAAGTTAAAAACTCAAAATTAAACTGGCCCAAGTATAATCGAATCTTTTTTCCTCAATTTGAATCAATTTATAATTCTATGCAATTTTTCAATTCGATCTAGTTCACTCCCAAGTATTTATATACATATGAATGCACTATGGAGCTGGATGGACTTACTGAAAATCCCCATGGACTTGTTACGGCAGTCATCCAGTTCCAAATGGAATAAGATTCAAGTTCTTATTCTTATACTAGATATAGGAGCACATGCTATCACGATCCTAATTTATATTATTTTTTAATTTTGATTTATATGTCACAAATAAAATTTGGAGAATCAATCAATGTTTTAATAAGATTTTTTTGAGTATTTTAAATTTATTAATTATTGTAATTTATAGTATCTTTTACATCATTTTCAAATAATATATTTTACTTCTGTTGTCTTAATTTATGTGGTACTGTTAAATTTTTTATAGTAAACCAAAATTTGTTTATATGACTTTTATATTCTTATGTTGTTAACTATTGTAATTTATAGTACTTTTACGTTATTTTCAAGTAATATATGTTATATTCCAATCTCATTTTATGTGATAAAGATAGATTATTGTGACTTAAACCAAATTTTAAATATGTCATGTACATGTTTTAATTTGTTAATTATAATGCTTTTATATAATTTTAAATAGTATATTTCATTCCATCTATCCTAATTTATGTGGCATGACTTGAATTTTGAGAATCATTCAAAAAAAGATAATGTCTTTTAAATATTTAAGTTGTTAATGTTTGTTATTTTCAGTATCTTTTATGTCTATTCAAATAATTTATGTGACATATGTAGAATTTTGAGAGTCAATTAAATTTTTTTACATGCCTTTAAAATATTTTAAGTTGTTACTTATTGTATTTATAATATTTTTTATGTAATTTTTAATATATAATTTTAAAAATGAACAAATTAAAGAAAAATTAAAATAAAATTATCAAATCACCCTTTATTAATGAAGAAGGCATATTGATAAAAAGCTCGAACTGCCGCTTATTAAAGAAAAGAATTTGTAAAAATTTCCATAAAATTACTTTTAAAAATAAATTTTATCTCAAGTAAATCATCAGTTTGATTCAATAGGAAAATACTATGAGAAGTGACGGTGGTGGATGGGAGCTACGGGAGTGGGGTGAAAATGAAGTATGTTGGAAGGTGGATATGACACAATTAATATGAATATTGTTGACACCCAATTTTTACCCT
>JAPFFP010006747.1:0-17564 GCA_026153255.1 Solanum medicagineum
CACTGGGACATTAAATGAATACACATCATGACAACACAATATCACTTCCATAAACATTAAAACAGGCAAATTGTCCAGATAAGTCATTTAGTTAATAATTAAATGTTCAACCTCACAGTTCCTTCAACACTTAGATCATCGTCACTAGTAATACACAATAATCACATCACATCATCGCTCAAGCTCTCAACAACTTCTATATCATCATAGCTTAGGACTTCTTTCCATTTGATCCACATTCTCAAGTATTTGATTTAACAACCCTTACAATTACAATACTATCCAATTAGTTCAATCATCACCTAAATAGTACTTCCATAAATATTTCTGTATAATAATAAGAGTCAAAGCTCAACAATTAAGTTCATATGAAGCTATGCTACATTGTCAATAATCGATATTACAATCTTATTCTACATCCCTATCACAAGAATTAAACTATCAATAAATTAAATGCACATCAATTCAAGAGTCAATTCATATATGTTATTACACCAGCATCACCCTTTACTCAATCATATCTGGTAAAGTATGTCACGAGTCCCTAACTTCACCAAAAGTAAGGAAAATAACAAGTTCAATCAAATTCAAAAAGATTTGGAATCCATTTGCCTTAGATTAGTCATACAATCAATCTAAGGAGAGAGTCTTGCCCTTTCTTATTGAATCCAAAGCACTATAATCTTTTCGAAAAGAATTCAAAATCATATTCTGATAAGAATGATACCACAATCAAGCAATTCGATAAAAAGGGTAAAATCATCCAAAAAATTATTATAGTAAATCAAATTCAAAATGTAGAAATTTTTAGATGAAAATGTTCCTCTCATGCTCAAGAACAATTAGTTAAAATAAAATTTATTATGGGTGGAACATTTTTATCTAAATTTTTAGACACCAAGAATTTTCAAGTCATCGAAAATTTTAGATCAAAACAAAATTAAGATCATAGAAAAAATTTTCAGCAATTTGAAAGATTCAGAATCAACAATTGGAATTCATTTGAAAATCCATATACACAAACCATACATGCAACCCTATTGAATTTGACAGTTCGGACTCAATGGAATTGTCAAAAATCAAATCTGAGGTCTCGTTGACCAGGAACCTAATAAGACACAACTAAACTTAGGCCACTTGAAATTCCAAAATGCTACCAATGCGATCATCAGAAAATCAATTCCAGAATCCAAACTCAAAACGTTGATCAAGGTCAACCAAACTCAATTTCTAACTCTGAACCTGAAATTCACATTAAAACTCTACATTTAATTCTAACAACTCTCCTAGGTTAATTTCCACATTCCAAAACTGATAGAACCGACGAAATTTTATGTTGAGATTCCAATCTCCAAATGTCTAAAAATTACAAAAGTAGGCAACTTAAACCTTCAAAAATTTAATCTTCGGCAAAAACCTTAAATTTCACAAAATTTTAGAAATAGAACTTTAAAACCAATCAAACATGAATTGAGGCCACTAAGAGGATAGGTAAAATGGTAATTTTATCAAAAAAGTAAAAAAAAATTACCTTTGGGGTCATTACATTATCCACAACTAAAAACTATATTCATACTTGAACATGAATCAAGGGACATACCTGAACGTCCATAGAGATGAGGGTATCAATCCATATATCAAACTCGGTCTTTAAAGTAGCCTCTCCTACGAGTCGATTTCGTCACTATACCTTCATTAAGATTTAATATACCTAAGGTTGGGCTTGCCCTCCTTCTCAAACCCCTGGCACCCTTTATGACCGAAATCCTCAAACATACCTGGTTATTGTAATACCCCCTAATACCCTCTACCTAACCTGGAGCAGATACATAGAGGATGCTGAGAAAAACTGCAGAAGAAGGTTCACGAGGGCCATCTACGGCTCATGGAATAGCTCTCGTAAAACCCCAGATGACTTGAAAAAATTTCCTAAGTGTGAGGCCTCTATAAGAGATAGTATATGGCCCGTAAAGTATTTCACGACTCATAGATTGGTTTTATGAATTGATGGTCCAAATTTTAATTTTTCAGTATCTTGGATTACAAGTTAGAAAACACTCATAGAACGATTTACAGCTCGTAGAGGAGATTTCATGATAAATTCCAATAACTCAAATCTCAAGACCCATAGTTTATGAGAGGCCATTTATGACTCGTAGAATAGTCTACGGCCCATAAACAGGGTTTCATAGAATCAGACAACAGTTTTTAAGGGGGTATTCTTGCCCCTTCCAATTCCTATTTGATTAAATACTTGGTCAGTTAAGGCTTGAATAAAGCCTTAAAACAGAACCCTAGGTATATTATTCACCATTTTTCACCATAGAGGTTTCTTCAGAACACTAGAAGAGGGAGAAGAGCAAGAGTTCTTGATTCTAGCATAAAGATTGATTGGACTTTGATTGTTTCTTCTATCTCCAGGTATGTAAGGCTTGGTAAAGCGTGGAAATACCTTCTTTCACATGCCCCTTTAATCTCTTTGTGTCAAAATTGGGAAAAGAGTTAAGATTTCGAAATTCTATTATCCTAGTACTAAAATTCTTTCATTTATCATAAACTCTCCTAAAAATGTATGAGGTACTTATTGCATTGCATAATTTTTTATATGAAATTAAGGTAAAGTTCTATACTTGATGGCATGAACCCTGAATTGGATAATTGTATGAAATTCTGTATATGAACTGAATTGAGGTTGAGTTTGAGCATCTGAGTTGAGAATTTTGAGAATGATTGAGTATGAGAAGCGTGTTGCATTTAGTCACATACATTACTAGATATGATCATTTTTCTTACACTACATGACGAGTCAAATTAAGTGAGCCTAAATGATTTTATAAGTCTGAGTCAAGTTTGATTATTTGCATTGATTGACTAAGTTGATGAATAACTGAGACGAGTTGAGACGAGGTAACCCAATGAGTTTGAGATTTGAGTTGGTTGACTAAACATTGAAAATTGAGCTGATTGATGAGTTGAGCATGTTTTATTCTTGGGAGGAGTATCGAGTACCGAGCTGGGAGTGAGTTAAAATCTACTAAACCCACAGAACTACATTGCTAACATAGGATAGTCATACAACTCGTTCTAGCAACTCTTGTCCCAAGAGTGTACATTTACCATGGATCCAAGACAGAGTTAATCGTCCTTTACCATGGCTAGTTTAGGACGGGCATGGCAACGACATCACCTTCGTTGTGCATCACTAAACTAAAGGTGATATGATTTGATGTCAATTAAGAGAAACTCCTAAACAACTTTAATTGAGCATGATAATATCAAACTGAGTTAATTTTTACTGAGAATATTTTAAAAAGTATGTTTTACTTTAAACTTGCATGCACTGAGTCGAGCATGAGTTGTTGAGTCGAGATAAGTGAGTTGAATCTTATTCTCTTAAGATATTTTACATACCAGTATACTCTATATACTGACATCCATTTGGACCTACAACGTTTTATGATGCAGATACATGTAATAGAGAACTTCAGCCCGTACATAATTGAAGTCTAGATCAGTGTATTCCACAATTGGTGAGCCCTCCTTGCATTTCCAGAGGAGCCCTTTTTATCTTTTACTTCAATTGACTACTTTATTTTCTTTGATTTGGGGTGTCCATGGTCTGTCATGGCACCATCTAGATTGTTGAGTAGAGGCTTTATAGACACTGAGTAGAGGATTTGTCGAGTATTTTGTATCCAAAATTATTTTATTTGGAAATTATAATGTAGTAAAGTTATATTTTATTCATACGATGTCTTTCTATCTGAGTTCTTTCTTTCGTTGTCGAGTTGACATGACAATAAGGCCAAGTATTTCTCTTGAGGAATCAGTAATGGTTTTTCAAGTGCCAGCCTGGCCAAGTTTACCCTGTCGGAGCATGACAGTTAGTTCCCAAGACTTTAAGAATGAGCACATCTATCAACATAACTCTTCTTACGACTTTGAACTATCAACAGCTGACTCTAAATCAAATGAACCTACTCCATGGCATCCCTAAGCGAATTTGTATCAGAGTTATCTATCATCATCTATCCAATCCATCATGTGGGACAATTACCAATTGATGAACTAGCTCATGGGACATTTTGAACTGAAATTCTCTAGAACACAGCACGATCCCCACCCAAATGCACCTACATATCTCATATTCTTGAAGCCCTACTGAACTGATACCTGAAGACACCAACAATGAATTCGAACCAATCCATCACGCACTCGTAATGTACAAACACCACAACTTTAACCATCATTCATCCTTATAATATGGTACTTCCCCAAGTTTAGTTTACACAAATCGAATCTTTAAGATATGAATATTCTAGAGAGTGAAACCAACAAACCTGACTTAAAGAAGGGTAACAAGTAGACCCAAGGGTCCTCAAGGTTAATCACATACTACATTGATCCTTGTCTACAAGATAACTACTGAGACTATCCTTGAATTTGCAATCCCCCATGCTAAACCTCACATGACCATCTTCTCTAATATCTACACTTGTAAGGCACTAGAATATACTAATCACCAAGGCTCCTCTTTTGGTCTGACCCAAGTACTCTCTCTTTAGTGCTTATAGTATAAATTCCTCAAATCATATGATTCCTATCTATTACACCTTTCATAGTGTAAAACATACTCAGCCTATTAAAATCTAACACATTCACCATAGTCCAAAAACTTAAGCCAGTAACTTGATTCCAACAAAATATCATGACCTTGTAACTCACTTACTCGTTCTTCTGAAACCATTATTAATACAAAAACTCCTTGAAATTTACCTTGTCACACTATTTATAACTCAAAATTATAACTCCTCACTTTTCCCAAATAAAGTTCTATTATCCAAGGCCAATCATACTCATTCCAAACCTGAGAGTGCTCTTTCTTGCGGCCACAACTATTGAATTAGAAACCAATCTCAACCACAAGAAACTATTCACATGACACACCTCAACCTCTATTCAAACACTTGAAACCCCACCTCATAACTTAAAGAAACTTTTTATCACTCTAGAATCCCGTATACCACCACTCATCACCAAGTGTCTACATGATCAACAAGATAGTATACCTTAATCCCCTCAACGAAATAGTTCCTACCTGATCAAAGTCTTCGACAAACCTTACTCGGTATCCCACTCTATCATAAAAAATGTATACCCTCTCATACATGGCCATTTGTCATCCAAATCAAACCAAAATATCCAGAAAAATAGTTAATAAGCTTCCAGTCCTTCTCACATGGTTACATATAAACTTAAAGCAACAAATGTGTGTCATCCTCAACTTCAAACCAAGGTTTGATCCATGATATCTCATTTTTTTATTGCATTTCTTAACTTGTAGTCAGACAATGCCGTATGGATGTTCTAATGCTTGACTCATACTCATGACCCAATCCTATATGATCAATACTTTGGTGTCCAAGGCTCTTGTACTTCCTCTTAACCTATGTATCATTATTATACCTTAGCAAAACTGCTAAACCATATACATCTTACTTTACACCAACTACTCAAATGAGAACATTATTAAGCTTCCCCAGAATCATAAGTAATAGAATCTACAACTAACGTCATACACAAGTTACCAACATGCCTACTCATTTTATCACCTAGCCAACCCAACCCTTGACAAATCAACTACCACCATGCATCCTACAAATAAGGCTAAAATACCGATTCACACCATGAGGACCAATATTTCATTCAACATTAATCTATACTCGAAGATTATATACCTTAGTTTATCATCACTTACTTCTTCTTCAACCTTATGATGTCATTCAACCTGACTACTTAAAGGAAGAACGGGTAATCGTCATCAGCATAATAACCCAAATTTAGATGTTGGGGTCCATCCCATAGTGAATCATTGTTCAAGGAGGAAGTGACTCATTGGACCAAGTAATTGTAAGATATGTGAGGTTGCAATAATCAAAATAAGAGTTCTACTACACGAGTTCTAAATAATTATTTAAACAGCAATTAAGGGAAGATGTTGGGGATGTGTAAACATGGGAATCGATCTACCAGTTGGGTCTAAATACTTGACTAAATGAGTTGATATTGAGTGAATAGACTAGATTTCCTGTAACCCTATTTGTTACGACCCAAGCCTAGGGCCTAGACATGACACAGTGAATGGGAACCTGAAGGGACCCCAAAAAACCTCTTAGCATATCATTTACGCATCATTGGTCACAGAAGAAATTAAACAACAAGAAGAGAGTATAAATAAGGATACAGGGACTAAGGGAAGTTTGGATAGCATAAAATAATCAAGAGTCAAGATTATAGCATAATTACATGACTTCTCCAACACCACCACTAAACATAGACTGGAGCAGGGACTAAGACACTTTCCGGGCTCACCCTTATAGTATCAAGAGTTCAACATAAAGAGATAACATAAGCAAGAACGACATAGCTAGTGTTCCCGAACTTGAGGACTCACCAAAGCTTATTTTCAATTGTCCGAAAACTAACCACGTGAAGGATGATCATGAGGAGCTCTAATTCCTACATGGTAACATCATGTAGGCATATGTGTTAGTACATTTGAGTGTACTATGTATGTAGGATGCAATGCAACAAGAGATAGGCAACATCATCAAAATGCACAATCACAAGCAAAAGATAGTTTATTAAAACATGGCATGCATGATCATAATACATCATCATAGACCAAGCAAACTAGTACTTGGAATCAAAGGACCAAGCAAACTAGTACTTGGAATCAAAGGACCACCACCTCCCTTGGAAAGTGATTGAGGTATCTACCCCTCAGTTGGTAGATGGACATAGCACCCCCCATCAAAGTGGTCAAGGTATATATCCCTTAACATGGTAGATGGGCATAGCACCCCCCATCATAATGGTCAAGGTATATGCCCCTTTATATGGTAGATGGACGTAGCACCCATATACCCCTCAACATGGTAGATGGCATAGCAACCCTATCAAAGTGGTTGAGGCATATCACCCCCTCAATAAGGTGTGGTCAACTTGCAACATTATAGATACTTTTCATGAATTCAACATATACATATATTTCTTTTATCATCACGAAGTCACTTAACTCATAAGTCATACAATAGATCATCAAATACTCAAGAATCCTTAACCAGAAAGTTTCTCAAACACTTGGTGGGTGTGTAATGCTAGTTCAAAATCATGCAATTCAAGAGTAAATCATTTAAGAAAACTTAATGTAAAATCAACCTACTAACACTTGGTAAGACCCTCATGCTAGATACATTGAAACCCCTCATTAAATCTAATCATAGATCATAGATTCATAGCTCAAAACATGCTTAAATAGTCAAAATTTTATGAGACCCCAACAGAGTTCATATTCAAATTCATAATAAGAAATGCCCATAGATAAATCAACTTGAAAACATGAAATTTACTTAAAAAGGAAGGTTGGGCACTATGGGTGAAAGGACCCAACGGTTGAGACCCACATACCTCAACTTTGGAGATTTCCTTGAAGAGGATTTGAATGAGAACTTGAAGCTTGAATGAATTCCTTGAGATCCGAGAATGAGTTTGGGACAATTGAATTTGAATGAAATATTGGCTAGTGTTAGAGAGGGTTTTGGGGAATGTCTTAAATGATAAGGGGTTGAAAAATAAGTATATGTGTTTTTAAGCATTGTAAGACTTATGCCCAAGACCCCAAAGCCTTCGACCGAAACTGGAAAAATTGTCAATAAAATACACTGATCTGCGCCCTTGCCGCGTCGCGCCAGGGGCGCGGATCCTTACTATTTTCTGAAAATTTTGGAAAACAAATATTTGCCACGTTTGCTCTAAAATCGGGGTTATACTCATTTTCTACTCAATTTTCCCCCTGATCACGAATATGAAATCAGATTTTCTATATCATGCACAAATTTCGATATATATGAAAATCACGATTATGGGCATTTCCAAGGCACATTTTTGGGAACTTTTCAGGTCGTTTCACTATCAGGTATGATACAAGGGTGTTTTGCATGAAACAACTAAGAAATCATACGCAGATCGTTGAGGACACACTTGGCCTAAGAAGTCTCAACAAAACCCTTAATACCTTGGCCATTGAATCCATGGTTGTGGACTTCAACTGAAACCTCAAGAGGTTTCTAGCCATTATATCCATTCCATACTTTAATAGTTTCAGCTAAGGCAACAATCAGAGATCTAAAGTAAACCCCAAGTTTGCAACTTTGAAGTTACAGATTAAACATAGAATAGATATAAATTCACTCAAATCAACTACAAATAAGTCAAGACATCAAAGACCCAATAAATCAAGACCCATACCAATAGCACACACACACAACCCCCCCCCCCCCAACATGGAGGTTTTAGCCACATATGCTAGAAATTAAAGATTTGATATCATACATAGAAGCAAAAGTCATAGGTAACAAGATTGAGTACAAATTAGTTGATTATCACCAACCAATTTTCTCCAATTTTCTACCTAAAAGCTTAAAATCCCTAATTGTCCTTGTACTCTAAGAAGAAAGTTCTATGTACTACTACTACACACTAATTTTTCTAATATGGCATGAGTAGATGATATCCAATGTACTTTCTAAAATTGCTTAAATACTCTATGAAAATGTGTGAAAGCGTGTGCTGTGAAATATCATTCGGCGGTCATGGTCGACCATTCCGGCGATTCGTCAAACATGCACTTGACCCTTTCCTATACATCTTTATAAGGCTTCCTCATTTGCAACATTAGGTGATGACTCTTTGCTCCATCGATCCAATTCAGCGATGCACCAAAATATCTATCATATTGCCCTTCTGTCAGTGTTTTGGGGCTTTAGGTGCTACAATTTTAGGCGATCACATATGTAATTAGGCGAATTACCGAGTATGCTTTATGCCATCGAATCTGACCGCCTTCTTGGCTTGAACTGGAACTTTGGTTGCTTCAATGGTTGGTGATCTCCCTGAGTGTTTGGCGGGTCGCCGAGTATGTTGGTGACACCACGTTTCTTCGCCTTTCTGCACTTTTGCTCACTTTCCAAGACTTCACTAAGTATTGTCCATGTGTGTACTTTTAATTCCATTTCCTGTCATAGCACACACATATCTGGTAGAAGTTGAAAATAATAGCACACCAAGGGCAATGTTTCCTTGCAATTTATCCCCAAAATGAGTTTGAAATATAGACTCATCACCTTACTGCCTCCAGAATACTCATACCTACTTAGGATTATGCTTACCAAAAACAAAATACTATTGCTACAGCTGATCCACCACTAAAGGCTCACTTATAGAAAAGAAAGAGCAACCTATGTTCAGGCAATACACGCATATAGTAAGCTAACTCAAAAGTCAAAGTAGGTATCATATAGGGGTATAAATACACATGTCCAAGAAACACAACACATATAATTAGTTGTCCTAGGAAAATACCTATAGTCATTGCATCTGAAGTCTCTACCTGGGGTCCCCCAGGAGGAACATAACACTATACTCCTCTTACTTGAACATCTCCTCCAGTTAAATGTTGAATCAAAGTATCGTACACCCCTCTACCTGAAGCATGACCATGTCTACAAGGCTACACTTTACCACGACCTCTAGCCTAAGGCATTGAGCTCCTGGCTGCAATTCTATAATCGAGTTAGGGTCCTCCCCGACCTTGTATAGGGAATTTCTACGCAAGATACCCTAGATTCCAACAAGTAAAGCAACACCTTCAATGAGCAAATTGCTATGATGACATCAATGAGTCTATGTAGCTACCAAAACCAACATTGAATGCTGACGACAATGCATGAACTGACCCTCGAGGCTGATAAGAATCACTCTCCTTGAAAGATCATTGTCACAATCCAAGCCTAGGCCCTAGATGTAACACGTCATATGGGAACCCGAAGGGACCCAAATAAGCCTCTTAGCACATATCCTTGGTCACGGAAGCAAAGTAAGCAACAACAAGAATATAAACTAGGGAAAAAAGGGACTAAGGGAGGTCTTGATATTTATAAAGCATAAAAGAGTCAAAACTCAAAGGCTAGATACATCAATTGTTCCAACAAGACCTCCAAACATAGATTGGATGGGGGCCAAGACACTTTCCGGGATCAACCTCATAGTATCAATTATTCAACATAAAGAGATAATCAAAGAAAGAATAGCATAGCTAGTGTCCCCGAATTTGATGACTCGCCAAATCTTATCTTCAAGATCCCAAAACTAGCCACGTGGAAGATGATTGTGTGGTGCTCAAGTTACCATATGGTAACATCATGTAGGCATAGAGTATGCATTAGTACATTTGAATGTACTAAGTATGCAGGATGCAATGCAACAAGACATAGGCTGATATAGTCAAAATGCATAATCATAAGCAATGGATAAGTATAGTATCAATATGGCACGTATGATCAATGCTATAAGTAAAACATACTTGTAAATCATATAACTTGCAAATATAGATTACATGTGTAGGAAGAGACCATATCAATGTAGCCCAAGAAAATTATCACTTGAACTCTAAGGCATGCCACCCCTTGGAAGGTGATTGAGGTACCTACCCCTCAACGTGGTAGAACGGTTATGCCACCCCCCGACAAGGTAATTGACGTACATACCCCTCAACGTGGTAGCGGGCATGCCACCCTCGACAAGGGTGATGAGGTACATACCCCTCGATATGGTAATACGGGCATGCCAACCCCTGACAAGGTGATTGCGGTACACACCCCTCAACATGGTAGTACGGGCATGCCACCCCCGAGGTGATTAAGGCTTAAGACCCCCTCAACAAGGTGGTTGGGCATGCCATCCCCAACAAGGTATGGTCAACTTGAAAACTATAGTTACTTTCAGGAATTCAATACAATCCCTTAATCATCATATAGTCACTTGATTCATATTCCATGCAATAGATCATCAATAGCTCAAGAATCCTTGTCAAGAGATTTTATCAAACACTTGGTGGGTATGTAATGCTAGTTCAAAATCATGTCATTCAAGAGTGAAATAATGTGAGAAAACTTATGTAGATCAACTCATAACACATTGTAAAACCCTCATGTAAGATACTTTGAAATCCATCATCAAATATCATAATAGATCTAGTTTCATAGCCCAAAACATGCATAGTCACAAATAGACAAACCATCTCATAGTATAAGGTTGGAATAGGTAGACATGTGATTCCAATAAACATTTCATAAAACCCAACATAATTTGTAACCCTAATTCATAATAAGTAAATACCCATAAGTAAAACAGCTTGCGAATATGCAATTCTCATGAAAAGGAAGGTTGGGCACCATGGGTGAAAGGACCAATACGTAAAAGTTGGGGATTTCCTTGATGTAGATTTGAAGAGAACATGAAGCTTGAATGAAGTTCTTGAGATCCGAAATTAAGCTTGGGACACTTGAATTTGGATGAAATATTTCGCTAAGTGTTAGAGTGGTTTTTGAGAGGGTCTTGAGTGATGTAGAGTTGAAAAATGGCTAAGTATAGGTATTTTCACGCTTGTGTGGATATGGGGCTATAACCCCAAGGCCCTTGGGACGAAATGAAAAATTGAGGAAAATCTAACATTGGTCCGTGTTTGGTCTGCGATGCGAACCCATCATGCAAGACCAAATAACACTGATCTGTGCCCCAGGCACGTCAAGGCCTGGGCGTGGAGACACTAGATAAGCAAAATTTGTGAAAATTATTTTTCACTATCGTTGGTTTAAAATCGGGTTATACCCATTGCCCACTTAATTTTACCTCCTCATCATAAATATGAACTTGAATTTTCGATATTATGCATGAATTTTGAGATATATGGAAATTACGATTATGGGCATTTTCGAGGCACATTTTTCGGCATTTTTACGGTGTTTCAATATCTCCCCCTTAGTAACATTCGTCCCCGAATGTCAAAGAAACATACATAAGAAATGTAATCATGAAGAATTCAGCCCAACATGAATGCAACAAATGCATTTAAACATCATTTTCAAAAATCTCAAAATGAGTTTCAAAAATCACCATAAAATTATCAACATAAAAATGGATGCATACAAAATGACACAAGGGCTAAAACTTAAGACTTGAAATCATATAGGGGACTCTAATTAGTACCTTTAGTGCTTGAGTAGAGTGGAAGAGATATGGGTAAAACTTTTGCATGTCCGCGTCGGCTTCCTATGTGGCACTTTCAATTTGTTAGTTTCTCCAAAGAACCTTGACAGAAACTACATCCTTGTTTCTCAACCTCTTCACTTGTCTATCCAAAATTACTACCGAAACCTCCTCATAGGTCAAATTATCTTCTACCACACCTACAACATTCAAATGCACTATGGCATTAGGGTCACCCACACACTTTTTAAACATGGATACATGGAAGACTGGATGTGTCATCTCATATCAATGGGTAACTCCAACTTGTAGGCCACCTTACCAATCCTCCTGAACACTCTATAAGGACCCACAAACCTTGGGCTCAATTTACCCTTCTTGGCAAATCGAACCAAACCCTTCATGGGTGAGTCCTTCAAATCGACCCAATCACCAACCTTAAATTTTAGGTCCCTTCTTCTCACATTCGAACAGGACTTTTGTCTAATTTGGGTTGCTTTCAGTCTCTCCCTTAATATCCTCACCTTCTCTGAGGTCTCCATGACCAAATTCAGACCTAGCAAAGCCATTTCGCCCACTTCAAACCGCCCAACCGGCGGTCTACAACGCCTACCATAAAGAGCTTCAAAAGGAGCCATACTAATGCTTGAGTGGTAGCTATTGCTGTAAGCAAATTCAATGTGTGGAAGATGTTCATCCCAACTACCCTTAAACTCCAAAACACAAGATCTAAGCATATACTAAGAGTTTGGATAGTCCTCTTGGTTTGACCATCCGTTTGAGGGTGAAAGGCCGTGGTAAGCTTTACCTTGGTACCAAGACCTCTTTGGAAAGACCTCCAAATGTGAGAAGTGAATTGAGCACCACAATCCGAAATGATAGACAAAGGCACCCCATGCAATCTAACCAACTCATAAATGTACAATTTGGCATAATCTTCAGCACCATAAGTAGTCTTGACCAGTAAGAAGTGAGCCGACTTTGTCATTCTATCCACCACAAGCCAAATAGAGTCAAAATGCTTCCTAGTCATAGGCAACCCAACCACAAAATCTATGTTGATATGAACTTAGCAATGTCCCTATTCATACCACCCCACCCATACACCTCTCTCAAATCTCTATACATCTTTGTAGAACTGGGGTGAATAGAATAGCATGTATTATGGTCCTCCTTCAAGATCAATTCTTTCAAATCATCCACATTTGGAACACACAATCTACCTTGATACCTAAGGGCACCATGTCTCCCTTGGGAGAAAACCTCCAATTTACCATCTCTCACCAAGGCCTTCAATTCTAACAAGGTGGGGTCAAGATCTTGCTTTGCCTTCACCTCTTCAATCAAGGAAGATTTACAACTATCAACAACTATTACACCACTATTATCAATTTCTTCCAACCTAATCCCCAATCTAGCCAACCGATAGACCTCTCTAGCCACCTCTTTGCCACCATCATCAGATAGAGCTAGGCTACCCATAGACACCCTACTTAAAGCATAAGCCACAACATTAACTTTGTCAGGGTGATAATGCACACTCATATCATAATCTTTAAGGTACTTTAACCACCTTATTTGTCTCAAGTTAAGATCTTTTTGGGTGAACACATATTGGAGACTCTTATGATCGATGAACACATCAACATGAACCCCATACAAGTAGTGATGCCAAAATTTTCAAAGCAAATACCATGGCCATCAATTCAAGATCATGGGTGGGATAATTATTTTCATGCACCTTAAGTTGACTAGAGGCATATGCTATCACCTTACCACTGTGCATCAAAACACACCTCAAACAAATTCTTGAGGCATCACATGGACAATAAACCCTTCCAACCCTTCCGATAGAACCAAGATAGGAGCGGAGACAAGCTTCTCTTTCAAAGTTTGGAACTCTTTTCACACTCATCATTCCACATGAATTTTTCCTTCTTTTTGGTCAACTTAGTCATAGGGGAAACAAAAGAAGAGAACCCATTTACAAACCTCCGGTAATAACCCACCAAACCCAAGAAACTTCTTATGTCCGATGGAGTCAAAGGTCTAGGCCAATTTCTAATCACCTACGTCTTCTTAGGATCTGCCTTAATATCATCACCCAATACCACATGCCCTAGAAAAGCAACCTCTTTCATCCAAAACTCACATTTTTCATATTTAGCATACAACTTCTCCTCCCTCAAGATTTGCAATGCCACCCTCAAGTGATCGACATGCTCCTCCTCACTATTGGAAAGAAATAAGATATCATCAATAAAACCACCACAAACAAGTCAAGGTAGGGTTTAAAGACCCTATTCATAAGATTCATGAGTATAGTTGGTGCATTAGCCAACCCAAAAGACATAACTAGAAACTCAAAGTACCCATACCTAGTTCGGAAGGTCATTTTGGGAATATCACACTCCCTCACTTTCATTTGGTGATACCCAGAGTGAAGATCAATCTTAGAGAAGTGACTAGCCACTTGAAGTTGATCAAAAAGGTCATCAGTCCTTGGTGGAGGGTACTTATTCTTGATGGAGACTCTATTAAGTTACCGGTAATCAATGCACACTCTATGAGAATCATCCTTCTTCTTCACAAATAATATCGGTGCACCCCAAGGGGACTTACTAGGCCTTACAAAACCCTTCTCCAAAAAATCTCTCAATTGCTCCTTCAACTCCTTCAACTCCGTTGGGGCCATATGGTAAGGGGGAATAGAAATGGGTTGAGTATTGGGAAGAAGGTCAATACCAAAGTCTATTTCCCTTCCTCCGGGAAGCTTATAGGGAAAGACAACAAAGAACTCATTAACCACTGGAACCGACTCTACAGGAAGGACTTTAGACTCAACATCTCTAACCCTCACGAGATGATAGAGACAACCCTTTGAAATCAACTTTTGGGCTTTAATACAAGAAATGAATCCACCCTTGACCACCACATCACATCTTTCCCACTCAAGGACGGTTCATTAGGGAATTGGAATTCGACCCTATGGGTTCTACAATCAATAGAAGCATAGTATGAATCCAACCAATCCTTCCCAACAATGATATCAAAATCCACCATATCTAACTCGACAAAATCAAAAGGCAAGATTTTATATAATATGAATACGGGACAATTTCTATAGAATCTTTTAGCAACAATAGACTCACCAATGGGGGTAGACACTTCATAGGGTTCACACAATAATTTGCGGCTAACATGAAGATCTTTAGCAACAAAAGGAATAATAAAAGAAAGAGTGGCACTCGGGTCAATCAAAGCATACCCATCAAAATCAAAAATCTTTCACATACCGGTGATGACATCAGGAACCTCATTCACCCCTTATCCCTTAAAGAGAGTAGAACCTATTTTTCCTTGGGCACCCCCTTGTTGGCCTCCTCTTCCCTTTGGACTCACATTTGCACCTTGGCCTTGTGGATGACCATCTCTATCTTTGTTTTGTGCACGAGGACAATCAATCACCCTATGACCCACCTCACCACAACCATAGCAAGCATTGGAGTTTCTCATACATGGGCTATTATTGCTCTTACCACACCTTTAGCATATAGGGTTGTATTAGCAAACCTTCTATTAGGAGCATTGGAAGACCCTTGGCCTTGGAACTTAGGGCCTTGAGGAAATCGATCACCTTTGGAATTTTGGAATTCACCTTCAAGATGGGCCGTCTTGGTCTCACCGCTTCTTCTGTTTCTAAAATTTTCCCCCTCTAGTTATTCATCATACGTCATCAGGCGGGACAAATCCATATCACCTATCAAAATGGCGGTACGACACTCCTGATTCACCAAGTCAGACACACCCGACACAAATTTGTTCATCCTAGACCTCGGCTCGGCAACCAATTGTGGAGCATACTTGGGGAGTTGGTTGAGCTTCAGGGCATACTCTCTCACACTCATAGACCCTTTCTTTAGATTCATAAATTCCATCATTTTTGCCACCCTAAGCTCAATAGGGAAGAACCATTTGAGAAATGCCGCTTTGAACTTTTCCCAAGGGATAGCATCATCATTCCCCTTCTCCATCCTCCATTAACTAAACTATATTTGATCCACCCCTTTGAGTTAGTAGGCCCCCATAATGAACAACACCTTATACACGTCATCAATGAATTCTTGTGGATCCTCATCCACCTTGGACCCATGAAACTCCAGTGGTTTCATTCTAGTAAAATCTCTCACCCTTGAGGCCGGAGTAGGAGCATAAGGGGCTTGTACCCCTTGATTGATTTAATTAGTCATTGACTGGGCCAACATGATAATAGCGTCCCGATACTTTTCATGGGCCACTCCCTCATCATGAGGAGACTGAGGAGTGGGAGGGGCCAGTTTCTCCTTGGGAGTACGGGCTCTTCTTCCTCTTGCAATCGGCATGATCTAAAATAGCAAAGAACATTCATTAAAGGAAAAAACCTTAACTTACTCCTAAAGCACGACATAGATCACGAAGATAGGAAATATTTCCTAAAATGCCTCATAGCCTCTTACTCATAGTTGTGGTGAACTTCACAACCATGAAAAACACTCCAATCGAAGTGGTGTGTTGGATTTCGAGTACCATTAACAACCTAATGCTCTAACACCAAGATTTGTCACGACCCAAGCCTAGGGCTTAGACGTGACAAGGCGAATGTGAACCTGCAGGGACCCGAAAAAGCCTCTTAGCATATCAATTACACATCCTTGGTCGTGGAAGCAAAGTCAACAACAACAAGAATATAAACTACGAAAAAAAGGGACTAAGGGAAGTCTTGACATTTATAAAGCATAAGAAGAGTCAAAGCTCAAAGCATAGATACATCAATTATTCCAACAACACTTCTAAACATAGATTGGGCAGGGGCCAAGAAACTTTTCGGGCTCACCCTTATAGTATCAAATAGTCAACATAAAAAGATAACCAAAGCAAGAGTAGCATAGCTAGTGTCCCCAAACTTGAGGACTCACCAAAGCTTATCTTCAAGATCCCAAAACTAGCCACATGGAAGATGATCGTGAGGTGCGCCGGTTCCTATATGGTAACATTATGTAGGCATAGAGTATGCGTTATTATATTTAAATACACTAAGTATGTAGGATGCAATGCAACAAGACATAAGCTAATATAGTCAGTGCATAATCATAAGCAATGGATAAGTATAGTATCAATATGGCATGCAGGATCAATGCTTTAAGTAAAACATTCTTGTAAATCATGTAACTTGCATTACATGTGTAGGAAGAGATCATATCAATGTAGCCCAAGCAAACTATCTCTTGAACTCCAAGGCATTCCACCCCGTTGGGAGTTGATTGAGGTACCTACCCCCTAATGTGGTAGTACGAGCATGCCACCCCCCCCCCCCCCGCCAACGGGCCGACTATCGATACCCCCCCAAACCCAATACATTGTTTCCCCCCACCCGCCCCGCGTCGGGTAGGGAAACAGCCCACAGCGCCGGGTGGGGC
>JAPFFP010006758.1:0-17561 GCA_026153255.1 Solanum medicagineum
AATAGTTCTTTTGTATCTCTTCTCCAACTTAGCAGATATGGTGGTAAGTGAAGGAGGTGTTGCATGACAAGTCAAATGGATAATAATTGCAAATCCTTTCATGCCAAAACTAACAGGCATACCACAATAATTAATCTAAAATCCATTCTCACTTTTAATTCACCGATGAATAAGTTGGTACATTAGCTTCATTTGAAATCTTGGAGTGGTACCTTCACCTATTTCTAGGTATTTTCTAAAAACTGTAGACATAAAAAAGCTATCAAAATTTTGATTCACTAATATTTTTTTTAAATTAGAAAATGATTTTTCAAGTTTTTATTTTACCCCGAGATCACCATTCCCACATGGATTCCTATCCATAGGTGTCTCAAAGTCATAATCAAGGTCATTGATAGCCATAACAGAAGGGTTGGAAGAGGGACTTGGTGCAATAGCTGAGGTACTAACACCAACAACTATGGGAGTAGTACCAGTAGCTGAGGAACTATCTCCAGCAGCTATGGGAATGGTGCAACAGCGAAGGTACTAGCATCAACAACTGTGGGACTAGCACCAGTAGCTGAGGGACTCTCTCTAGTAGTTGTGGGACTGGGTAACACTGAGGTGCTAACACTAGTAATTGTGGGACTAACACTAGTAGTTGAGGGACTGTCTCTAACAGCTGCGGGATTGGGTGCAACAACTGATGGAATAAAACTAGCAATTGTGAAACTGGCACCAACAATAGCCTCAGTAATGGAATATTCAACATGACATTGTAATGGTTGTTGTTCTTCACTCTCTTCTTCTGATATAATAAGCCTCCTTCTTGAATGTTGAGTAGGAATATCGGTTCTAATATTTTTTTCATTTCGTACGTTCCATTGATGTAGAAAGTCTTGTTACAAAATAGAGAAATCTATTAGTTTGATCAATCACTCTCAAAAAAGAAAAAAATAAAGCAACTACTAAAGTTGATAAAGCAACAATTGCTGAAATAACAATCTATTTATTTACAACAACTAATGGACGTGCTATAAAGCATCAACAACTATTTCTTCTAGTTATAACAAATCTTGAGACATTCAATAGTTACATATTTTTCAGGATTGATACAGAAATAAAAATTAAGAACATCCCTACATGAACACCATGTGTTCTTTCTCAAAACAAAGTACAACAATAATCGATAACAACTAATATAAGAGCACATCAGTACATGAATGAAAAACTTTCAAAGGAACTGCTATAGAAACTTCAGCAACTGCTTCACTAACTGTTTGAAAACCTTTAGCAATCCCAACAATAATAATATTTTTTCCAAAATCAATATTTTTCTCACAAAGAGTACAATAACAATAATTAAAGAATACCAATACCCATAGCAGTTGTTATCACTATTTCAGCAAATGATGTAAATACTTTAAAATCTCCCAACAAACAAAATATGTTTTTCACAAAGAGTACAACAACAAAAATCAAACATTAACAACACCCATATACAAGAAAATATATCTTTAAAGAGTGTAAAAATCAAACCACACAACAAGAACAACCAAGTAGAAACTAGGGCATGCAATACATATTTCTAACAAGAACAATAACAACAAAAATTGAAAAAAATAACCGTAGGAATTGATCTAAGTACATCAACAATTGCTATCAATACTTTAAAATCGAGCAGCTAACCATAATGAAATCAACCAACCAACCAAATATTTTCTCACAAAGAGTACAATAAAAAAAATCAAATAACAACAACACTCACATACTCGAAAATCTATCTTTAAATAGTGTTCAAATCAAATAGCACCAACAAGAACAACCCTATTCAAGTATAAATTAGGGCATGAATTATATTTTTCTCATAAAAAGCATAACAACAAAATTCAAAGAAAAAAACAACCATAGTAGTTGTTCTAAATACTTCAACAATTGCTATCAAAACTTTCAAATCAAGTAACCAAACATACCCAAAATTAACCAACAAACCAAATATTTTTCTCACAACGAGTACAACAACAAAATCAAAAAAATAAGAATAATACCTATATCCAAAAATTTGATCAAAAAGTATAAAGAATCAACTAACATCAACAAGAACAATCCTACCTAAGTAGAAATACATATAACTTTTAATCTTGCTAGACCTACATATCATTTATACAACAAAAATCAACACTATAACTGAGAAAAAAAATATATACCTTCATAATGAAGATAACCATGAAATAGCGGTGATGTTGACGACCACAAAATGATGATGAAGGGATTGCGGTGACGATATGACAAAAGCAGCGAACAAAGAAAAGGATAAAAGGAATAAAACAAAAAAACCTTTTTTATGGTGTTTTGGCACCTGATCGAAGTGAAGGAGAGAAAAGAGAGAGTTGAAGAGACAGTCTGGTTTTAAAAAGGTAGGAGTTAAAGTTTCTTAAATTTTTTTAGAAAACTTATAAGTTTTTGAAAAAATATTAGTTGCTAAAGTTTAAAAAATATACACTTTACCCCCCGCCCCCCCGCCAATTAACTTAAATATCCCTAATATCTAATTAAGGACAACTTTGACCTTGAATGGTCAAAATTGTCACCTTTTTTTATTTCAACACTTGAGGGACACGTTTAGTTCAATTTTAACCATATTCATTGGTCCAACCTTATGTTGGGTAAACTTAATGAAGTCTAATGACTAAAGGCTAATGTTAAACTGTCATAACAGGTCTTTGGATTTTACATAATTGTATTTTATTCTTTTGCGACATTGTTTTAATGATCATCTTATACACATTTTAAGCATTTCAATTGGTTATTTTTCATCCCGGCCTTGAATACATTTGGTAACTCTGCTCATTGAGGATTATATAATCTTTTTATAAGAAATATCCATTGAAATAATACATTTGTAAATTTCTAAAAACTAATAATCTCATTTTTGTGTGACTGAGATATATCAAACATAATTTCAGAAATGTGGTGTCATGCCCCTGGCAGGTATCCTTGGTGTAGTCGTGGTATGACCCTGTAGGTCAATTTTAAGTTTCTCTACTATTTCTACTATTCTAAGATTTCGCATAGTTACCTCGGACTTATTATGACTTGTTGGGACTGTTGGGATGGTTATTGGATGTTTTAGGGGTTAGTTATGTAAGTTTGCAGGTTAGCGAGAAGTTAAAATTGCCGAAATGAGTTTTCTGTCAAAACCCTAGCAAACAGACTCAGAAGGAAATTTTGATAGTTCCATCAGTTCTGGAATGGCTAATTTTTGTTAGAAAGGTGGTTTGTCCGAGAATGGAGGTTCTCAATATGAGTTTGAGCAAAAAGTTGCAAAATGAGTTCAACCAGAAGCTAAAAAGTGCATTTTTGTCAAAACTCAACTAAAAGCACTTGAAATAAAAAAACTGATGGTTTGGTCCGCTCTAGAATGCCAAAAATAGTATAAAATAACCCTTTGCCTATTGACGGGGTCATCCAGTTACATTTTGATCCCCTCAGTTCTTTTAGCTAATTTTACCAAAAGTAAGTGGGGTACTCATTTTTTCGTAGGAGGCTCTATTGGGAATTCCAACTGCGCTGTCATATTCAAAACATTGAAATTAGTGTGGTTACACTATGTTTTTGTGGAAAATGGACATCAGATGCCTTAAGAATGACCTAGGGAAGTTTGGATTTGAGCTGGTGCAGCACCAGCAGGAATTTCACTCCACGTTCGCAAAGGTCAATGTTTCGATTGAGGAGGAGAGCCTGACAGAGCTCCGTGCTCATAGAGCCTAGTCTACATTCATGGAGCCTTGAGGACCTAGAGCTCCATGTTTGCAGAGAAGGACTGTTTGGTCTATAAATATGAACACATCACGGACAACCATTGTCCAAATGTTCCCAAGCTCATAGAAAATCTGATTTAAGTTCATTTTTAGTGAATCAATGGTCCACGTGAATCAACATTTCGCAAGAAATGTCGTGGTGAAGTTGATTTCAGGCTTTGGCATGTAATTTGAGGTAAATTTGTTGTTTTAACTACTGCTACTTTCCAAATTGGTGAAAAACTTTACATATTACTTTGGTAATTGAATCTTCATGGAAGTTTTGAAATTTGAGCCTAAACTATTGTACGTTCTGAGGGGAACACTATGATATACTGGGTGTTTGTTATGATTGTCCGATTTCAAAGAATTTGGACTAAGAAAGTTGTGAAAAGAATATTTTCCTGACAAGGTTTTTAACTTCATTTTTGGGCATTTTGTCGGTCATCTGCGGCCTATTTTGGGCCAAATTTTGGGTTGTAGACCTAGTGGGTTCTAGGGGTCATTTTTGAGATTTTTATTTTGGATTTTAGGTGTGGGCCCTAGTTTTCACATTTTAGGCCTTCTTGGCCTAATTTCACCCATTTTATAAGTTAATAGCTAAACTGGTTGTGTTGATATTGTGATTTTTGTTCTCTTAGTTGAGCAGCATCAAGAGGCTATTTGAAGAAGAAAAGCTTAGCTGAAGTGATTCAGAGTTCGAGGCACTGGTGGCCAGGAAGGCTAGGCTTTTCCCTACCCTTAGTCTGGGCGTAATTATATCCATGTTGAACTATGATATATGTTATATGTTGTTGTACCCTTTATGTGTTATGTTTTAAGGTAGACCGATAACCAGTTTATTGGTTGTAGATGCTGTAAATTGGATATATTTGATTATTACTTATTATAGGGGAGCCTAATAAAGGTTGTATATGAGCTAATGTCATGAGACATGTATGTATCCTAATCTATACTGTTGTTTATGAGAGAATGCTACCTATATTACAAATACACATTGACTGCGAGACTACCTGTTGAATTCTTATTGTACTATGACTCATTCTGATTTAGATGTGCACCTGTAGGGCCCAGTTGTTATGGAAACTTATGATATCACTATTATTGTCAATTTATACCTTCTTTACCTATGATGGGCTAGATTAGTATATTAGACCCGCTTGTATATTTGATCATCATCATATACACTCTATGTATTGTGTAAGCTGTTGCTCTTCAATATTTGTCTTTCGGGGACAGAGGTTTGGTTGTTTTTATCCGAGGGATACTTATTCCATGAGCTTTGTTACTTACATTGACTCTGGGCACGATATGAATTTGGGATTCTAGATTCGAATATACATTTTGAGTTAGTGATTGTTCGATATCTCACATCCCCAATGATGCCCCACATTGCCATTTGAGCGCCAATGGTCATGTCGATAGCTTGAGTCCTGGGTGATGCTCCCCATGATCCAAGACCTAGTAGCTGCAATTGAGCTACTCAATAGCGAATGCAAATTCTAAGGATTGAGCACCGACTGAGTTTAGGGTTGACATCCTTGCTATTTTTCCTTTAGGGGAGAAGCCCCATGATTGACATTTTGAGATGAGACACATTTGTTTATGCGAGAGGGGGGGTGGTTCTTTCTACCACAAAGGATACTTCCCACTGTTGCACATGTATATTTTGGATCGGGTGCCACATGTTGACATAGGGTTGAGGACCCAGTTGACTTGTGAATGGTACGAGGCCCGTGATTGATTACCTATGGATCCACATAGCTATTCATACCCTAATTATGCGTGCGTGTACCTTCTGGGCTAATGGGGGGTGCATTCAGGATTAGATATTTAGGACCTTACACCCACATACAACTGACTCTTGTTTTAACGATATGGAAATCTAGTCTCAGCGATGGTTCTATGGGATTGATGTATGGGAGAACTTCTTTTATTTGAATTTGAGCTTCATATTGTATATTATTTCACCCGATTGGGCGACGATGCCCGTATCTTATTTTTGTACTCACTCCTACTTTTGCATCTTCCCATGGTGCAGACTTAGTTTCTAGTAGGGAGCGTTGATTTTGGGGAAATTGAAGTGCAGGTGGTTTCTTTTTGGTGAGCACCGACAGTTCTAGCTTCACGATGGTCTCCTTCTTTCATGGACATTTTTTATCAGACTTTGGCCATGTATTATAGTACTATGTATTTGTAGGATCACTCTCGAGTTGTATATAATCTTATGTTATTGGTTATATGGATGCTGGTATGTATATCTGTTTATCATAGCTTTATACAGTTGACTTCCAAGTTCTTGTAGGTTTTTTGTGATTATATTACCATTATGTTGATATTGGACTTGAGTAGAAGCTCCTGGGGTTTGGTAATTGGCTTGCCTATAGGTGAAACTGACAGGTGTCATCATGATCGGGACCGAGTCATGACAAGTTGGTATTAGAGCCTAAGGTTTACTAGTCTCAACTGTATAGAGCTATCATCTAGTAGAATCCGGTGGATGGGTGTAGAGATATTCTTGGCTTATTGAAACGCTCCAAAATGTACTTCGGAAATGTCGATAATCGTAATTTCCATATATCTCAAAATCTGTGTGTGATATCGAAAATTCAACTTCATAATCTAGATCGGGGGTAAAATTGAGTGGAAAATGGGTATAATCGGGATTTTAGAGGACCCGTAGTAAAAAATAATTTTTTCTAATTTTTCTTATCTAGTGTGCATCCACGACTAGGCCACGACGTGGACTGGGTGCGAATTAGCGTTATTCTATCCTTCGCAATGCGTACGCATCACGGACCAGTACAAGTTTTTCCTTAATTTTTTGTTTCGGCCAAAGGGCATTGGGGTCATATCCCCATGCCCACTTAGGCGTGAAAACACCTATACTTATCCATTTTCAACTTTATGTTATTCGAACCCCTCTCAAAAACCTCTCCAAGACTTAACCAAATATCTCATTCAAATTTCAAGGATTTCAAGCCTAACTTTGGAACTCAAGGATTCTCTTCAAGCTCCAAGTTCTCTTCAAGCTTATCTCAAGAATACCCAAGTTTGAGGTATGTGGGTTTCATCCATTGGGTCCTTTCACCCATGGAGCCCAATCTTCCTTTTTATGAAAATTGTATGTTTTCAAGTTTGTATCATCTATGTGTATCTCTTATTATGGGTTTTGATTATAAATTATGTTGGGATTTTATGAAATGTTGATTGATTATGCATGTTTATCTATTTCAAGCTTATACAATGAATTGGTTTTTGTCTATTGAGACTATGCATGTTTTGAGGGATGAAACTATGAGCTATTATGAGATTTGATGATGTATTTTAAGGTATCTTGCATAAGGGTTTTATTATATGTTGGTGGGTTGATTTATATTGAGTTTTCTCATATTATTTCACTCTTGAATTGCATTATTTTGAACTAACAACACCTACCCATCAAGTGTTTGATAAAATGTCTTGACAAGGAATCTCAAGTTATTGATGATCTATTACATGATTTATAAGTCAAATGACTTTATGATTATTAAGGACTTGCATGTATGCATTGAATCTATAAAAAGTATCTGTGGTGTTGCAAGTAGACTACACCTTGTTTGGGGTTGACATGCCCAATCACCACGTTGAGGGGTGGATACTCAATCACCTACATGGGGGTGACACGCATTGGATTCCAAGTATTAGATCGCTTGGTCTATGTTGATTATGGTCTGTTCCCACATATGTAATATGTATGTATATATATATATATATATATATATATATATATATAATTTGGAAATGATATGATTTACAAGCATGTTTTTACTTCAAGCATTGATCATGCATGCTATATTGACATTATACTTATCCATTGCTTATGATATGCATTTTGACTATGTTGGCTTGTGTGTTGTTGCATTGCATCCTATATACTTGGTACATTCAAACGTACTAATGTATACTCTATGCCTACATGATAGGGACCGGAGCACCTCTCGATTATCTTCTACATAGCTAGTTTAGTGCTTTGGTGATAAGCTTTAGTGAGTCCTCAAGTCCGAGGACACTGTCCTTGTTACTCTTGATTTATTGAGATTTCTTCACATTGAACAATTGTTATTATGAGGGTGAGCACGGAGAGTATCTTGGCGCCCCTCCAATCTATGTTATAGGTGTTGTTGGAACATTTGATGTACTTATGCTATGAGCTTGACTCTTTAATGTTTTATGATTATCAAAGATTTCCCTTAGTCCTATTTCCCATATTTAGATCTCTTGTTGTTATTATTTTGCTTCCGCGACCAAGGATGTGTGATTGATATGCTAAGAGGCTTGTTTGGGGTTCCTTCAGGTTCCCCATTCACAGTGTCACATCTAGGCCCTAGGCTTGAGTAATGACAAACTTGGTATTAGAGTATTAGGTTGTTAATGGTCCTCAGAATCCTATACACCAGGTCGATTAGAGTCTTATTCATGGTTGTAAAGTGTGCCAAAAATATGAATGGGAGGCTATGAGGCGTTTTAGGAAATGTTTCACTTCTTCAAGGTCTATATCGTGCTTTAGATGTAAGTGTAAGGCTTTTTCTCCTAACGAATGCTCTTTGCTATTCTAGATCATACTGATTCCAAGAGGTAGACTAAGGAGAGCCAGTACACCCGAGAGTAACTAACCCTTCCCGCTCCTCAAGCTCCTAAAAAATGTGCCTCGAAAATGCTCATAGTCGTAATTTACATATATCTCAAAATCTGTTTGTGATATCGAAATTCAACTTCATATTCTTATTTAGGGCAACATTGAATGTGAAATGGGTAATATCTGAACTTTAGAGGACCCGTAGCAAAAGTAATTCGCAAAAATTTCAATTCTAGTGGGGGTACGCGTTAGCTCCACCACGCGGAACCATCTCGGAGTTGTGTTATTTTGTGCTAGTTTTCTTGTTTCGGTCCAAGGCCTTTGGGTCTTGGGCCTAAGCCTTCCTATGCGTAGACAAACCTATACTTAGTCATTTTTCAATTCCACATCATTCAAGAAATTCCCCAAAACCCTCGCTAACACTTAGACAAATGTTTCATCCGAAATTAAGGGTTCCAAACTCATTCCAAATCTCAAGAAATTCATTCAAGCTTCAAGTTCTCATTCAAATCTTCGTCAAGGAAATCTCCAAGTTTGAAGTATGTGGGTTTCAACCATTGGGTCCTTTTACCCATGGTGCCCAACCATCCTTTTCATATAAAATGTATGTTTTTAAATTGATTTACTTATGAGTATTACTTATTAGGGATTATGACTATAAACTACATTGGGGTTTTATGAAATGTTGTTCAACTATGCATGTTTTGAGTTATAAATCTAAAATCTATTGTGAGATTTGATTAGGGGTTTTGATGTATCTTGTTAAAGGATGTTACCAAGTCTTGGTGGGTGGAGTTACATTGGTTTTTCTTACGTGGTTTCACTCTCGAATTGCATGATATTTTACTAGAATTACATACCACCAAGTGTTTGATAATATGCCTTTTTAAGGATTCTTAAAGTTTTGATGATATGTTGGTTGATTTATGTGTCAAGTGATTTTATGATGATTTTGGGCTTTCTTAAGAAGTGTTTAATTCATGAAAATATTGATGATGTTGTAAAGCCATACTAAGCCCTTATCTTAAAGATTTTCCTCTTGTGAGCCTTTGATGTTGATGTTAATGCAAGGGTAATGTTTGATGATGATCTAATCTTGTTTTGAAGTTACACTGACCATTAGAGGTCAAAGAGTTTTAGAGCTAATCGTGTCATGTTTCTATGTTTCTTACGAATTATTAAAGCTATGATAACTTTATATATTCCGTGGGATTAGATTTAGCACCAATGGATTGAGGGAGTGCTCTCTTTCCTTGAACTATATGCCACCATAGGATGAGGTTTTACCCTTGCTTTACTAGTGAATCCATTTAGTACACTTTCTCTTGAGTTTCTTCTCGAAATTGGGTTGTGTTCCCGTAAGGTGAAGTTTCTATGGAAATCCTTTCCGAAATTAGGTCGTGATCCCGTAAGGAAGGTATTATATTCCCGCAAGTTTGAAGTATGGTTTACCTTGGCAAGTAGACCACTTCTTTACCAGTGAGGGGTAATCATTGGGATTCTAAGTTGTAGCTCGCTTGGTCTTATTCTATGTTAGTTGAGGTCTCTTCCCTCGCATACATATTATCTTCTACGTAAGATGAATGGTTTGCAAAACATGTTTTACTTTAAGCATTGATCATACTTGCCATATTGTTATTATACTATTCATTGCTTATAATTATGCATTTTGATAATTTTGTTTATCTCTTGTTGCATTAAATCCTACATACTTAGTACATTTAAATGTAATAACACTTACTCTATGCCTACATGATGTTATCATATAGGAACTGGAGCTCCATTTGACTATCTTCCTCCACGTGACTAGTTTGACATCTTGAAGATAAGCTTGGTGAGTCCTCAACTTCGAGGACACAATCTACTTTCTCTTGTTACTTCTAAAACTTCTTAACGTTGATATTTGACATTATGAGGGTGAGGACGAAAAGTATCTTGGCCCCTACTCCTGTATAAGTTTAGAGGTGCTGTTGGAATATTACGATGTATCTATGCTATAAGCTTGACTGTTTATGTTTTTATGATATCAAAGATTATCCTTAGTCTATTTATCCTTATTTTGAATCTCTTGTTGTCGCTTAATTGCTTCTGCAACCAAGGATGTGTGTACGATATGCTAATAGGCTTGTTTATGGTCCCTTCAAGTTCCCCATTGGCCGTGTCACATCTAGGTCATAGGTCTGGGTCGTGATAGAAATGGTATCATAGTACTAGGTTGTTAATGGATCTCGGAATCCAACACACTACGCCGATCAGAGTCTTATTCAGGTTGTGAAGTATGCCACAACTATGAATGGGAGGCTTTGAGGCGTTTTAGGAAATGTTTTCCTTCTTCATGATCTATGTCATGCGGTAGAGTTAGGTCCTCTAGGGGTTATTGATAATTCCTAACCATTATATTTCATAATGTATCTCAAGCTACTCAGGCCGGTGATATATCAAATGCGGAGGTTTGTAATGCTCTATGGATATTGGCCAAAGCTGTGACCGCTCAACTCAACTAATCGGTGGGTACCCTCGAGACCTTAAATGATAAGAATGGGAAGGGAAAGGCTAAGAGAGACCAAATTGAGGGAGCTTCATCTTCTAATAGACTATCGGTACACAAATATAGAAAGGAAAGGATCCCTTTTGCTAGTTGTCAAGAGTGTGGCAAGAGGCATCAAGGGAAGTGTTTGGTGGGCACTGAGTGTTGTTAAAAGTGTAGCGGTACTGGACATAAGATGAGGGATTTCTTAGTAGCCTCAAAGGAAGGAGGAAGAAGGGTTCAATGTGAAGGTGTGGGAAGAACCATGGTGGTCCATGCTTTAGGAAACCCAATGCTTGTTATCATTGTGATGAGGCCGGTAACAAGATTATTGATTGTCCACATGCTCGAAAAAGATGTAAAGGTGGTCGACCTCAAGAACAAGGTTGCTATGTTGGTCAAGAGGCTCAAGGAGGGGATGATGTGCCTGATGTTAATACCGGTATGTTGAAGATTCTTTTGACATAGATGTGTATGCATTGATAGATCCAAATGCTACTATTCCTTTCATTGTTTCGTTTGCTGCTAAGGGGATACATGTGTGTCCAAGGTGTTAGGTGAACCTTATGAAGTGTCTACCCCATTGGTGAGTCTATTGTTGCTAGAAAAGTTCATAGATATTGTTATGTGTTCATCTTGCATTAGGCCTTGCCTTGTGATTTGTTGAAATTAATGTGGTGGATTTTGATGTCATACTTGTAGTGGTGAAGAGGTATATCTATTTCTTGTCTTAAGGTCCAATTGAACTCTAAGGGTTGATTTCTAAGGAGTATCTCTTTGTGAGGGTTAAGAATGTTGAGCATAAGGTCCTTCCTATTGAGTCGATTCCGGTGGTCAATGAGTTCTTAGTGTCCTTTCGATGTATTAATTTGGGATAATGTGTTTTGGTTTAGCAGTGCACCGGCTATGTCTATAGGTCTCAGAATAGGGTATCTAAACCCTACCTTAATATGTTTATGATCGTCTTTGATGATGATATGTTGGCTCATTTTCGGAAGTAAGGGAGAACTTGTGGACCATTTGAGGGTGATATTGTGAGTTTTGAGGAGTGTCAGAATGCTTGCTAATTATGGAAAGTTGGAGTCTTTGGGATGACAAGAGGGTCGTTGGAGAAGTTCATCGGGTGACTAGGTTGGGTATGAGGTTGGATGAAGTTGAGAATGGTGGTGTGGTGGTTTTGATGGTTATGAATCTTTTTTGGTTGAGGAGGTCTAATCAAGCAAGGCATTAATTCCACCTTAATAGATTTGGATGTATTATTGAGGTATTGTAGAATGGAGGGTTTCTCCAAAGGAGGAGATGGTGGCTCTTGGTGCCAAGGTGGACTATGTGTGTTTAAGGATGGCAAATGGTTTAAGGTTTGTAGGTCCTTATAGGGATTGGAGCAGGAATTGGTAAGGTTGCATAAGGATTAGAGTTGCTTATGGATATGAGTATGGTTTTTCCGATTTTCCATGTGTCTATGTTAAGGTAGCGTGTGCTGACCCAAGTGCTATAGTGAATTTGAAGAGGTGAGGGTGTGATGAAAGATAATTTGACTTACGAGGAGGTTCCGGTAGAAATTTTGGGTAGACAAGTGAGAAGGTTGAGAGACAAGGATGTAACTTCCGTCAAGGTTCTTTGGAGGAATCGACAAGACAAAGGAGTCACCAGGGAAGCCGAAGTGGTTATAAAGGAGCGATATTCGTACCTCTTTCACCCTATTCTAGACTAAGATAACAACTATGTCCTTTATGTGATTCCAAGTCTTAAGTTCCAGCCCTCATGTCATTTGTATACATTCATGTTTATATTGAGAAGCTCATGGTGATTTTGACACTTATGTTGAGATTTTTGAAATGATGTTTAAGTGCATTGTTGCATTTTTTTGTGGGCTGAAATCATCTTGATTACTCCTCTTATATACGTTTCTTTGACATTTGGGATGAATGTTCTCGAGGGGGGGATATTGAAACAACCCCAAAAGTGTTGTGCCCGTCCATACTCGTAATTTCCAATAAATCTCAAAATCTGTTCGTGTTGTCAAAAATTTGACATCATATTCTTGTTCAAGGGGAAAGATTGAGTGGGAAATGGGTATAACCCAAATTTTAGAGGACCGATAGCAAAAAATGAATTCTGCAACAATTTCTATTCAAGTAGGGGTACGCGATTGCTCCGCAATTCAGAGCTGTCGTGGAAATGTGTTATTTTTTGCTAGTATTCTTGTTTTAGTCCAAGGCCTTTGGGTCTTGGGCCTAAGCCTTCCTATGTGTAAAAAAATCTATACTTAGTGATTTTTCAACCCCATATCATTATGAATTCCCCAAAACCCTCTATTACACTTAAAAAAATATTTCATCAAAAATCAAGGGTTCCAAACTCATTCCTGATCTCAAGAAATTCATCCAAGCTTCAAGTTCTCATTGAAATTTTCATCATAGAAATCTCCAAGTTTGAGGTATGCGAGTTTCAACCATCGGGTCCTTTTACCCATGGTACCCAACCTTCCTTTTCATACAAAAATGTATGTTTTCAAGTTGATTTACTTATGGGTATTACTTATTATAGATTATGACTATAAACTACATTGGGGTTTTATGAAATGTTGTTCAACTATGCACGTTTGGAGTTATAAATCTAAGATATATTGTGAGATCTGATGAGGGGTATTGATGTATATTGTTTGAGGATGTTACCAAGTGTTGGTGGGCAGATGTAAGTTGGTTTTTCTTACATGTTTTCACTCTTGAATTGCATGATTTCTACTATCATTACACACACACACACCAAGGGTTTGATAAAATGCCTTTTTAAGGATTCTTAAAGTTTTGATGATCTATTGGTTGATTTATTTGTCAAGTGACTTTGGGCTTTCTGAAGATATGTTTAATTCATCAAAATGTTGATGATGTTGTAAAGTCGGATTAGGCCCTTATCTTAAAGATTTTACCTTTTGTGAGCCTTTGATGTTGATGTTAATGCAAGGGTAATTTTGATGATGATCTAATCTTGTTTTGAAGTTACGCTGACCATTAGAGGTCAAAAATGTTTTAGAGCTACTCATATCATGTTTCTATGTTTCTTACAAATTATTAAAGCTATGATTACTTTATATATTCCGTGGGTTTAGATTTAGCCCCGATGGATTGAGGGAGTGCTTTCTTTCTTTGAACAATGTGCCACCATAGGATGAGGTTTTACCATTGCTTTACTGGTGAATCCATTTAATATACTTTCTCTAGAGGTTCTTCCCAAAATTGGGTCGTGTTCCCGTAAGGTGAAGCTTCTAAGGAATCCTTTCCGAAATTAGGTTTCATTTCCATAACGAAGGTTACTTCATAAGAAATTGGGTTACGTTCCCGTATGTATGAAGTATGATTTTCCTTGGCAAGTAGGCCACCTCTTTACCGGTGAGGGGCAATCATCGGGATTCCATGTTGTAATTCGCTTGGTCTTAGTCTATGTTGGTTAAGGTCTCTTCCCACATATATATATTATGTTCTATTTAACATCAACGATTTCCAAAGCATGTTTTACTTTAAGCATCGATCATATATGCCATATTATTATTATTATTATTTTATCCTTGCTTATAATTAGTCATTTTTATTATGTTGCCTATCTCTTGTTGCATTGCATCCTACATACTTAGTACATTCAAATGTACTAACGCAAATTATATGCCTACATGATGTTACCATGTAGGAACCGGAGCTCAATTTAACTATCCTCTTCCACGTGGCCAATTTGACATATTGAAGATAAGTTTGGCAAGTCCTCAAGTTCGAGGACAATATCTTCTTTCTCTCGTTTCTTCTAAAACTTCTTAATATTGATATTGACATTATGAGGGTGAGCCCAGAAAGTGTCTTGGCCCTCGCTCTATTCTAAGTTTAGAGGTGTTGTTGGAATATAAAGATGTATCTATGGTATGAGATTGACTCTTTATGTTTTATGATATAAAAGATTTCCCTTAGTCCCTCTATCCCTATTTTTACTCTCTTTTTGTTGTTTAATTACTTCCGCGACCAAGGATGTGTATACGATATTCTAAGAGTCTTGTTTGGGGTCCCTTTGGGTTCACATTCGCTGTGTCACATCTAGGCCCTAAGCCAAGGTTGTGACAGAAATGGTATCAGAGAACTACGTTGTTAATGGTCCCCGGAATCCAACACACCGTGTTAATTAAAGTCTTATTCATGGTTGCGAAGCGCGCCACAATTATGAATGGGAGGCTATGAGGCATTTTAGAAAATGTTTCCCTTCGTCATGATCTATGTTGTGCGGTAGAGTTAGGTCCTCTAGGGATTATTGTTAATTCCTAACCGTTACATTTCAGATATGTTTCAAGCTGCTAAGGGCGGTGATATATCAAATGCGGAGATTCACAATACTCTATGGATATTGGCCAAAGTTGTGACCGCTAAACTCAACCAATTGGTGGGTACCCTCGAGAGCTCAAATGATAAGAATAGGAAGGAAAAGGCTAAGAGAGCCCAAATTGAGGGAGCTTCATCTTCCACTAGACTACCGGTGCCCAAATACGAAAATGAACAGATCCCTTTAGCTTATTTTCAAGAGTGCGGCAAGAGGCATCAAAGGATATGTTTGGCGGGCACTAAGTATTGTTACAAGTGCATCGGTGTTGGGCATTAGATGGGAGATTGCTCGGTAGACTCAAAGGAAGGAGGAAACAAGTTCAATATAAGATAACAATGGTGGAATGAAAAAGCCTAGATGCCGAAGGTGTGGGAAGAACCATGGTGGTCCATGCTTGTGGAAATCCAATGCTTGTTATCGTTGTGGTGTCGTAGGCCACTAGATTGTTGATTGTCGACATGCTCAAAAAAGGTGTAAAGGTGGTCCACCTCAAGAACAAGGTAGTCATATTGATCAAGAGGGTCAAGGAGGGGATGAGGTGCCTGATGTTGTTACCATTATGTTGAAGTTTCTTTTGACTTAGATGTTTATGCATTGATAGGTCCCGATGACAATATTTCGTTCATTATTTCTTTTGTTGCTAGTGGGCTACATGTGTCACAGGTATTAGGTAAAGCTTATGAAGTGTCTACCCCAATGGTGAGTCAATTGGGGATACTAGCTATGCTATTCTTGCTTCTGTTATCTCTTTATGTTTAACATTTGATACAATAAGGGTGAGGCATAAAAGTGTCTTGGCCCTTGCCCAATCTATGGTTAAGGTGTTTTTGGAACAATTGATGTAATTGTGCTATGATCTTGACTCTTGAAGGTTTGATGGTTATCCAAGACTTTCCTTAGTCCATTTTCCCTTCCTTATGTCTCTTGTTGTTGATGTTTTGCTTCCGCGAACAAGGATATGTGATTGATATGCTTAGAGTCTTTTTTGGGGTTCCTCGGGTTCCCCATTCTCTGTGTTACCTCTAAGCCCTAGGCTTGGGTCATGAAAAACTTGACATCAGAGCAATAGTTGTCAATGGTCATCGGAATCCAACACACTGCATCAATTAGAGTCTTCCTCATGTTTGCGAAGTGCGCGACAACTATGAGTAAGAGGCTATGAGGCGTTTTAGAAAATATTTCACTCCTTCATGACATACGTTATGTGGTAGAGCTAAGTCCTCTGGGGCTTATTACTAATTCTCAATCGTTACATTTCAGAATATGTCTCAAGCCATTTAGGATGGTGATATATCAAATATAGAGGTTCGCAATGATCTATGGCTATTGGCCAAAGCGGGGACCATTCAACTCAATCAACAAGTGGGTGTTCCCAAGACTTCAAGGGATAACGAGCAGGAGAGGGAGGCTAAGAGGGCCCAAGTTGGTGGTGTCTTATCTTCTACTAGTCTGTCGGTGCCCAAATACGTAAAAGAGAGGGTCCTTTTTACCAATTGTCATGAGTGTGGCAAAAAAACATCAAGGAAGGTGTTTGGTAGGAATTGCGTATTGCTTCAAGTGTGATGGTGATGGGCATAAGATGAGAGATTGCCTGGTGGCCTCAAAGGAAGGAAGGAAGAAGAGTTTAAATTGAAGGTAGGCTTCCATATGCTAAGCTCGATGGCGGTGGTGGAATGACTCAGCCTGGGTTCCCAAAATGTGGGAGAAACCATAGTGGCATATAAAGGAGAATTATGGGTGCATACTTTGAGTGTGGGAAGATGGGCCATAAGATTCCTAACTATCCATTTGTTCAAGGGAAAGGCAAGGGTGTTGGTGTTCAAGTTTCCCCTGCGAGTCACAAATGTGGAAGGTACTATCCGAGAGATCGTGTGGCCAGTTTGAATGTATCTTTTTAATGCGGTGTAAAGGATCATAAGTCAGGACATTGTCCATGGGTTACTAAGGATTATGGGGATGACCATCGACGTTCCCAACCATACCCCTCTAGGGGTCACTAGATTTGGCATAGTGCTTTACAGGTGTATTAAATGTTTTTTGATTATGATGTGTTTGCTTTGATAGAATCGGGTGGCACTCTTTCTTTTATTACTCTTTTTGTTGCCAAAAAGCTTCATGTTAGCCCCGAATTATAGTATGAAGCCTATGAAATGTCTAGTCCCGTTGGTGCATCCATTTGTTGCTAGAAGAGTCTATAGAAATTGTCCCGTGTTCATTTTGCATAAAATCTTGCCTTGTCATTTTGTTGAATTAGATATGGTGGATTTTGATG
>JAPFFP010006769.1:0-17561 GCA_026153255.1 Solanum medicagineum
CTCCTTGAACACCAATTCTGACACTCCGGAGATGAACTTGCTCACCCTTGCCTTTGGATCGACAATCATGAACGGTGCATACTTTGATAGCTTGGTGAACTTGAGAAAGTATTCCCTCACACTCATGTTGCCTTGTCGGAGATTGATAAACTCTTGAACCTTGGCCTCCCTCAACTCCAATGAAAAGAATCGGTCTATGAAGGCACCCTTGAATTCTTCCCAAGCAATTGTTTCCGCTTCATCACCTCTCTCTTTAACCCATTGGTCATACCATACTTTGGCAATGCCTTTGAGTTAATAGGCCACAAGCTCGTCTTTCTCATTTGATAGTACCTCTATAATGTCCACAATTTGATAGGCCTTATCAATGAATTCCATCTTATCCTCATTCATCTTAGAGTCATGTACTCGGGCAGGTTTATCCTTACAACGTCCTAGATCCTAATAGTTGGGGTAGGTTCTTGAGGAGGAAGGACCATCTCTCAGTTGATTTGATGGGCCATAGCTTGAGCCAACATTGAGAAAAAAGGCGCAGAACTCTACATGAGTAACCCCTTCTTCTTGGGGGATAGGAGGAACTTGGTCCTCATTCACATCTCCTGGTGGAAGCACTCTTCTTGGCGGCATGATCTAGAAAATTGCAAAGAACCATTCATTAGATAGGAGAAATCTTAGGGCAACTCTAAGGCATGATATAATTCATGAAAGAAGAGAATATTTCCTAGCCTTTTTTCATAATTGTAGCGCGCTTCACAACCATGAATAAGACTCTATTTGACACGGTATGTTCGACTCTGAGGACCATTTCAAGACCACGTGCTCTGATACAAAATTTTTCATGATCCAAGCCCAGGGCCTAGTTGTAACATGGCAACTGAGGGACCCAAAGGAACCTCACTCAAGTCTCTTAACATTCATTAAGCAATCATAGATAGTGAACATAAGTAGCACAGAATTTAAGATGGGGAAATGAGGCTAAGGGAGATCAAATCATAAGAACAAGGTTTACACACAAACTATTTATATATTTGTTTAACAATACCATCTAGCAAAAGATTTGACTAGGGCTAAGATATGCTCCAAGCTCACGCTCAAGTAAAATGTAGCAAAAGAAAATACAACTTCAGAAATTAAATGTCTTAATACTACAAGCTTGAAATAAAATAGGTGTTGTCCCCGAATTAGAGGACTCACCAATCAACTAGTCTTCAACGTCCTAAACTAGCAATGTGTCGAAGAAGGAGGAACATTGCTCCTTACATGGTGACAATATGTGAGAAAAATATGTGGTAGTACAGTAAATGTACTAAGTATGTGAAATTCAATGCAACAAAGAGTCATAATAACAGAATGGGCAATATGCATATCAATGGCAATGAAATAAAGTTCAAGATCATGAATCATCGATGCATCATTTAAAACATGATTTGAAACATCAATATCAACATAAGACACCATATATACATCTATCGACATTTAAGAACATGTGAGCTACTACATGGAACCAACATAATCCCTGATATTGGCAGGGAGAGACTATTTTCCAAGTAGAACTCTGTCAACTTTTGCATGCACAACTTCAACTTAACTTGATGCTATTGTGGATCCATTAGTCTTAACCTATAAGGGCTCCTATGATGGCACGTAGTTAATGAGATAGGAAGTTGCAACAAAGGTTAATTTTTTTACCGAACCCTACCTCAAGCCCCATTCAAAGCTAAATCACGTCCCACGGAATACTTAAAAATATAATCACAATAATAATCATAATCATTCATAAGCTTTAAACGTATATAACATCATCATATAAGGAATATCTCATCAACTTATGAATCCATTCAACTAAGAATTGTCCTTTCACATGAAGATTTAACTTTGGTGAGAGTTTTCTTTTCACCATCTTTAAAACATCAAGAAAAGAGCTTCATAAAATACGTTATAACTTTTATAAACATTCATAACATATAATGAAACCCTTCATCATTCATAATAAGCTTCATCATAGAACTTAACTTAAAACTTGGTAGGTTAAAGTATGCAAGCTTAAATCATGCAATCATAGAGAGTCATACATAAACATAATGAACTTAATTAATTTAAATAATTCTAAAAACAATCCACCATAAGCATCCAAAAACCCTAGACAAGGAAACATGAAAGTCATCTCATAAATCATCAACTTCATAACATTTCATAATGTCGCATTTTACATAGCTCATATAACTAAAAAAAAATATCATAATATCAACAGTTAAAGAAACTTCAAGCATCTAATAAAATAACCATACTTGAAAGCTAATGAAATAGGAAGTATACTTAAGTTTTATGAATGGAAGGAGTCCACAAATCAAACCCATATACCTTGTTTATAAGCATTAAAAAGAGGCTTGAGATTCCTGAAGAACCCTTGGAAACCGTAGCTTTTCTTCCTTGCCTTGAGAGGATTTTTGCCATAGGAAAATGTGAAAGAGAATAGGGTGGAGAGTGAATGAGAGTGATGAGGAGGAATGAGTCTGATTTGGGTAGAAAATAGGCCTAAACGACATAGCATTGGGCTTAGGATGCGAGAAAATGTTGAAGTTTCCCTTCACTAAAAACTGTCAGACCCTATCTACGAGTCCTAGATTGACTTACGGGTCATCGATTAGGAGTTTCTTCCTGGTTACATTTTGGATCCCTAAAACAGTCTCTTAAACTTACACTATGAACACCTTCTACGGTTCGTAACTCAAATGATGGGTCATATTGACCTCTTATAAATCCGTCCCACGCTTAGAAAATTTACCAACTCAGGATTCAAACTACAATCCCATTATACGATTCGTAAAACTAATCACGACCTATAAAGGATTTTCATTCGGTGACACCTTCCAAACTTCAGAAACTTAATTTCTCCCTTCAATTTATAAACCCTTACATGAGTCTTAGATACCCTTTTCACTTCCTCTCCCACACTTTAAATCTTTCCCAACTCACTGAACTATCTATGAGGTATATCTACGGCCTACAAAATGATCCAAGACCCGTAGATGGGCTCGTACACTCCTGAAATACCCCTCATGTGCTTCAGAATTCCCTATAATTGTAATTTTCTCATATCTTAAAAATCGTGCGTAATTTCAAAAATTCAACTTCGTATTCTTGATCAGGGACAAAATTGAGTAGGAAATGGGTAAAACTCGGATTTTAGAAGACCCGTAGTGA
This sequence comes from Solanum medicagineum, assembly GCA_026153255.1. Taxonomy (NCBI): domain Eukaryota; kingdom Viridiplantae; phylum Streptophyta; class Magnoliopsida; order Solanales; family Solanaceae; genus Solanum; species Solanum medicagineum. Next base: position 3,205 of record JAPFFP010006769.1, read on the forward strand.
AATATAATTTTCACTACTTAATCAAGTTCTAGAGAGCCTGCCACACCCAGGCTACAACGTGCCTGAGGCACACAATAGTGTTGTTTGGTGAGATGGACTTGGTCCGCATCGCGCATGGGGCTCGGACCAGTGTAATTTTTCCCTTGTTTTCCATATTTCATCCAAGGGCATTGGAGTGATAACCCAATGTCCATTTAATGTGAAATCTACCATACTTAGGATTTTCAACTCTAGAACTCACAAAAACCCTCTCTAAAACCTTTCCAAGACTTTATCAAAATCCCCATTCAAATTCAAGGACCTCAAGAATAACTTTGAATTTTAAGGACCCAATCCAAGCTTGAAGGCTCCTTCAAGTTTACCCCGAGAAAGTCAAGGTTTAAGGTATGTAGGTTTTCATCCATGGGTCCTTTCACCCATGGAGCCCAACCTTCTCATTTTATGAAAATTGCATGATATCAAATTGTATTACTTATGAGTATCTCTTATTATGAACCATGAACGTAAATTATGTTGGATTTTATCAAGTATTGATTGACTATGCATGAATATTTACTTTAATCTCATTTCATGAGTTTGATTTATATCTGTTGAAGTTATGCATGATGTGAACTATGAAAATTATGAATTATTGTGAATTTGGAGATGAAGTTCAAGATATCCAAGATGATGGTTTTACTACAATATTGGTGGGTTGTTTTGAATTGATTTTTACTCCCGCTTGTCATACTCTTGAATTTCATGATTTTGAACAAGTGTCATGAACCCACCATGTGTTTGATGAAATAACATGACAAGAATTTCCAAGTTGTTGGTGAACTATTGCATGATTTTCAAGCCAAGTGACTTCATGATAATTATGGGCTCCCAAGCATGTATTTGATTCATGAAAAGTATCTGTGAAGTTACAAGAGACAAGTTGAGCCCTATTTCAAGATGTTACCCTCTAGAGATCCATTCATGTCAAGTTGAGAGATCAAACATGAGTATTTTACCCTCATGTTCAAGTTCAAGTAAGGTCACTAGTAGAGGTCAAGCATGTAATGAGCTACTCATGTTAAGTTATTATGTCTCTTACAAATTATTCATGTTATGATTAAAGTTATGATTATTTCAAGTATTCTGTGAGATTAGACTTTGCAAGGATTGATGCTTAAGATGGGGGCCCGACTCAAAGGGTCCTTATGTAAAGTCTTTAGTCTCTAAACTATGTGCCACTATAGGATTATGTTATTTCCCTAAATGGGCTTTCCTAGTGGATCCATGTAGCTTCATGTTATAATGTATGGTTTACCTTGGCAAGTAGACCATACTTCGTCGGGGGGTGTCATGCCAAATCACCTTACCAAGGGGGTATCATGCCTTGGATTCCAAGTAGTAGCTCGCTTGGTCTATGTCGATTAAGGTCTCCTCCCACATTTGTATGATATATTATGCAAGTTAAATGATTTACATGCATGTTTTATTACAAGCATTGCTCATACATGTCATATTGAGATTATATCCATTGCCTATATGTATGCATTTTAAATATTATGTCTTATGTCTTTGTTGCATTGCACCATACATACTTAGTACAATCCAAGTACTAATGCATACTCTATGCCTACATGATATTACCATGTAGGGACCGGAGCTCCTATCGATCATCCTCCTCCATGTGGTTAGTTCGATTCTTAAAGAAAGCTTTTTGGTGAGTCCTCATCTCCAAGGACAATATCTATTTCATTCATGCTATGTTGAGACTTGTTCCTTATGTTGGATACTTATTATCAAGAGGGTGAGCCCGGGAAGTGTCTTGGACTCCGCTCCATTCTAAAGTAGAAGTGTTGTTAGATACTATGTTTGTATATGCTAATGAGCTCAACTCTTATTATGTTTTATGATTATGAAAGACTTCCCTTAGTCTTGCTTACCTTTTGAATAAGTGATTCTTGTTATTGTCTTGTTTTGCTTTCGCAACCAAGGATGTGTGCATGATATACTAAGAGGCTTATTTGAGTTGTCTTCGGACTTCCCATTCGCTGTGTCATGTCTAGGCCCTAAGCTTGGGTCATGACAAGATTGGTATCAGAGCATTAGATTGTTAATGGTCCTTGAAAATCCAACACATCGTGTCAATTAGAGTCTCATTTATTGTTATGAAGCGTGCCATAACTATGAATAGGAGACTAAGAGGCGTTTTAGTAAATGTTTCACTTCTTCATGATCTATGTCATGCTTTAGGTGTAAAGGTAAGACTTTCTCCCCTAACGAATTAAAATGACCCCAATAAGTGCCCGAGAATGTGCCTCGCAAGTGTTCAGAATCGTAATTTCTATATATCTCAAAATTCATACGTGATATCAAAAATCTGACTTCATATTCTTGATCGGAGGCAAAATTGAGTGGGAAAATGGGTCTAACCCCAATTTTAAAGCAAACAAATCGCAATTTTGGTTTTCTAAAAATCCCTTATCTAGTGTCTGTTCGCAATGGTGCCGCGACGCGCCTCCATCATGGACGAGTGTAAAATTGCCTCAGCGATAGGTCCGTTTCGTGGACCAGACGCGGACCTATGTGTTTTGTTTCCAGTGATATTGTCTTGGCCCGAGGCTTTTAGGTCTTGGGCCTAAGCCCTCCTATGTGTAAAAACACTTATACTTAGCCATATTTTGCCTTCATATCATACAAGACATTCCCCAATACTCACTCAAACCTTTAGACTAATATTTCTCTCAAAATTCAAGTGTCCAAATCTCTTCTAGATCTTAAGGAATTCATCCACGCTTCAAGTCTCCATTCAAATCTTCTTCAAGGAATTCTCCAAAGTCAAGGTATGTGGGTTTCAACCATTTGGCCCTTTCACCCATAGTGCCAAAGCTTCCTTTTTACCTAAATTGCATGATTATAAATTGATTTACTTATGGGTCTTACTTATTATAAAGTTGACTATGAATTATGTTGGGGTTTCATAAACTTGTGACTGTTTGAGCATGTTTTGAGCTATGAATCTATCGTCTATTATTTGATTTGATGGGGGGTTTTGATGTATATTGCATGAGGGCATTATCTAGTTTCGGTGGGTGGTTTTACATTGGATTTTCTTGCATGATTTCACTCTTGAATTGCATGATCTTACACAAGCCTTACACACCCACCAAGTATTTGATAAAATGTTCGATTTTGGATTCTTGAACTACTGATGATTCATTGCATGGCCTATGACTTGAGTGACTCCATGATGATGAAAGAAAGATATTTGTATGATGATTTCATGAAAAGAATCTATTCTGATAAAAGTTGACCAATTGCCTAGTTGGGAGGGGGGGAAGGGGAGGGGGGTAGTAGGCATGAACTACCACAGAGGGGTATATACCTCATTTGCCTAGCTCGGGGGGTGGTAGGACCGTGCTACCATGTTGAGGGGTATATACCTCAATTTCCTAGCTCGGGGGGTTGTAGACGTGTGCTACCATATTGAGGGGTATATACCACAATCGCCTAGCTCGGGGGATTGTAGGCCCGTGCTACCACATTGGGGTGTATATACCTTAATCGCCTAGCTCAGAGGGTGGCAGGCCCGTGCTACCAGATTGGGGGGTATATACCTCAATTGCCTTACCAAGGAGGTAGTAGGCCTTGGTTATGTAATGGATGTCACCTTTTTCACATGTAAGATGTTCTATATAAGCATGTTTTACTTCAAGTATCATTCATTCATGTCATATTGCTAATATGCTATCTTTTGCTTACGATATTGCATTTTTCCACGTGCCTATCTCTTGTTGCATTGTATCCTACATACTTAGTACATTCAAATGTACTAACATATACTCTGTGCCTACATGATGTTACCATGTAGGGGCCGGAGCACCGATTGATCATCCTCCTCGTTGTGGCTAATACTTCTACCCAAAGGTAGCTGGTCAGTCCTCAATCGGGATGATGACTTGATCTTGTGATATGTATTAATACTCTCTCTTCTTTATTATATACTTATGACTATGAGGGTGTGCCTGGTTGCTTGTCTTGGCCCCCGCTCTTATCTATGTAGTAGAGGTATTGTTGGACAAGTTATGCAATTATGTTATGAATCTCAACTCTCTTGATTTAATGATGTCTTATGTTATGAAAGGCTTTCCCTCAGCCCCTTTAACCCTTATTTCAACTCTTATTAATGTTGTTTAATGCTTCCGTGACAAAGGATGTATAACGATTTGTTAAGAGGCTTGTTTGGGGTTCCTTCAGGTTCTCCATTCGTCGTGTCATGTCTAGGCCCTAGGCTTGGGTCGTGACAAACTTGGTATCATAGCATTAGGTTGTTAATAGTCGGTATCCATCACACCGCGTCGATTAGAGTCTTATTCATGGTTGTGTTGTGCACGACAACCATGAGCAAAAGGCTATGAGACATCTTAGGAAACGTTTCCCTTCTTCATGTTCAAAGTCATGATATAGAGTTAAAGTAAAGTTTTTCCACCCTAACGATTGTTCTTTGCTATGCTAGATCATGCCTAACACAGACGAAGAAGGGTCCGCACTCTCGAGAAGCAACCGGCTCATAGTGAGCTCCGGGATGCTCTCACTTTGCTAGCACAAGTTGTGGCTAATCAAGCCGACCAAGGGGCCCAAGCCCCTCATGCTCCTACTCCACCATCTCGGGTGAGGGACTTTATGAGGATGAACCCACTGGAGTTCTATGGTTCTTAAGTGAATGAGGACTCAATAATTCATTGATGGGGTTTACAAGGTATTAGCCATTATGGATGTGACATCAGAAGAGAAGGTGAAGTTAACGGCTTACCAACTCAAGGGGGTGGCACAAATATGGTTTACTTAATGGAAGAGGAGAAGGGGAACAATAATGTGGTTCTATGGGAGGATTTCAAGGTGGCTTTCCTCAACCGGTTCTTTCCTCTTGAGCTTAGAGAGGCCAAAATGGTGGAGTTTATGAATTTGAAGCAAGGAACTATGAGTGTGTAGGAGTATGCCCTCAAGTTCAACCAACTCTCTAAATATGCTCCACACTTAGTTGCCGACCCAAGGTCTAGAATGAACAAGTTTGTGATGGGTGTATCTGACTTGGTGACTGAACAGTGCCGGTCTGCTACGTGGATAAGTGACATGGATTTGTCCCGTTTGATGACTTATGCCGAACAAATAGAAGAAGAGAAGGGGGAATGAGGCCTAGAGAGCCCGTTTTGATGGAAGGTTCCAAAGTCCTAAAGGTGGCTGGTTTCATCAAGGCCAAGGGTCCTCTAATGCTACTAGAGGAAGGCTTGCTAATGACATCCCAAGGCCCAAGGTAATAGTGGTGTGGGTCTTAATGCTATGTGTCCACAATGTGGTAAGGGTCATGGTGGCCCATGCTTGAGGTATACCGGTGCTTGTTATGGTTGCGTGGAAATGGGGCATAGATGATAGATTGCCCTTGTAATCATAACAAGGGTAAGGATGTTCATCCTCGAGGCGGGGTGCTAATGCAGTTTCTTTGGGAAGGGGTGTCAACAAGGTGGTGCCCCAAGGCACAATCGGTTCTATGCACTCCAAGGGAGGCAAGGGGTTGAAGAGGTTCTTGATTTCATCACCGGTATGTTAAAAGTCTTTGATTTTGATGTGTATTTGATTGAACCGGGTGACACTCTTTCTTTTGTTACCTCCTTTGTTGCCAAAAAGTTTAATGTTGAACTTGAATGGTTGTTTGAGCCATACGAGGTGTCTACTCCCATTGGTGCATCTATTCTTGCTAGTAGAGTCAATAAAAATTTCCCCATTTGCATTTTGCATAAATTGTTCCATGTGACTTTGTTGAGTTGGACATGTTAGATTTTGACATTATTCTTGGGATGGATTGGTTGCATACACACTTTGCCTCTATTGATTGTAAAAGCCGTGGGGTCAAATTCCAATTCCCAAATGAACCGTGGTGGTCAAGGGTAGATTCATCTCTTGCATTAAAGCCCAGAAGTTGATCTAAGGGGTGTCTTTATCATCTTGTGAGGGTTAGGGTGGAGTCCAAGGCCCTTCCTATTGAGTCGGTTCCAGTGGTAAATGAGTTCCTAGATGTCTTCCCAAATGACCTTCCCGGTGTTCCTCCCGAAAGGGAAACAGATTTTGGTATAGACCTCCTTCTTGATACTCAACCCATTTCTATTCCCCCTTATCGTATGCGCCGACGGAGTTAAAGGAGTTGAAGGAGAAATTGAGGGACTTGTTGGAGAAGGGTATTATTAGGCCTAGCCAATCCCCTTGGGGTTCAGCGGTGTTATTTGTGAAGAACAAAGATGGGTCCCTTAGAATGTGTATTGACTACCGACAACTTAATAGGGTCACCATAAAGAATAAGTATCCTCTTCCAAGGATTGATGATTTGTTTGACCAGTTGCAAGAGGCAAGTCACTTCTCTAAGATTGATCTTTGGTCCGGGTACCATCAAGTGAAGGTGAGGGAGTGTGATATTCCTAAGATGGCTTTCAAGACTAGATATTGGCATTATGAACTTGTTGTGATGTCTTTTGGGTTGACCAAATTCACCAGCTATCTTCATAGATCTTATGAATAGGGTCTTTAAACCCTACCTTGATTCGTTTGTTATGGTCTTCATTGATGATATTTTGATCTATTCACATAGAGAAGAGGAGAATATGGGCCATTTGAGAGTAGTGCTACAAAGATTGAGGGAAGAGAAGTTGTATGCTAAGTATGAGAAGTGTGAATTTTTGTTGCAAGAGGTTGCCTTTCTAGGTCATGTGGTGTCGGGGATGGTATTATGTAGATCCTAAAAAGACGGATGTGATAAGAAATTGGCCTAGACCATTGACCCTGTCGAATATTAGGAGCTTCTTGGGCTTAGCGGGCTATTACCGGAGGTTTGTGAATGGGTTCTCTTCTATTGCTTCTCCTATGACCAAATTGACTCAAAAGAAGGCCAGTGTGAGTAGAGTTTCCAAACGTTGAAAGATAAGCTTGTGTTCGTTCCTATATTGTCACTACCAGAAGGGCTAGAAGGGTTTGTTGTGTATTGTGATGCTTCACCGGTTGGTTTGGGTTGTGTGTTGATGCAAAATGGTAAGGTGATAGCCTATGCTTCTAGACAACTCAAAGTACATGAGAAGAATTATCCTACCCATGATCTTGAATTAGCTGCCGTAGTCTTTGCTTTGAAAATTTGGCGTCACTATTTGTATGGGGTGCATATTGATGTGTTTACTGATCATAAGAGTCTCCAATATGTCTTTACGCAAAATGATCTCAGCTTGAGACAAAGAAGGTGGCTAGAACTTCTTAAGGACTATGATATGAGTGTGCATTATCATCCCGGTAAGGCTAATGTGGTAGCTGATACTTTAAGTAGGGTGTCCATGGGTAGCCTAGCACATGTAGATTATGATGACAAAGGGGTGGCTAGGGAGGTCCATCTGTTGGCTAGATTGGGGGTTAGGTTGGAAGAGGTGGATAATGGGGGTATTGTGGTAGTTGATGGCTCTAAATCTTCATTGGTTGAGGAGGTGAAAGCTAAGCAAGATCTTGACCCTGCTTCGTTATTATTAAAGGCATTAGTAAAAGATAGTACGGTGGAGGTTTTCCCCCAAGGGGGAGATGATGCCCTTAGATACCAAGGTAGGTTATGTGTGCCTTATGTTGATGGCTTGAGAGAAAAGATTCTTGATGAGGCTTATGGTTCTTCCTATTCTATTCATAAGATGTATAGTGATTTGAGAGAGGTGTATTGGTGTGGAGGTATGAAGAGGGACATTGCCAAATTTGTATCCAGTTGTCATAGTTGCCAACAAGTCAAAGTCGAGTACCAAAGGCTGGGTGGCCTAGCACAAGACATAGAGATTCCTACTTGGAAGAGGGAGGAGATTAATGTGGATTTTGTGGTTGGGTTGCCCAAGACTAGAAAGGGATTTGATTCCATTTGGGTTGTGGTTGATAGGATGACAAAGTCAGATCACTTTCTACCCTTTAAGACCACATATGGGACTGAAGATTATGCTAGGTTGTACATTCATGAATTGGTGAGGTTGGGGTTCCTTTCTCCATTATATGGGATCATGGTGCTCAATTTACTTCGCATTTTTGGAGGTCCTTTCACCCTCAAACGGATGGCCAAGCTGAAAGAACTATCCAAACACTTGAGGATATGCTTAGGGCTTGTGTATGGAGTTGAGGGGTAGTTGGGATGATCATCTTCCATTGATTGAGTTTGCCTATACAATAGCTATCATTCTAGCATTGGTATGGCCCCCTTTTGAGGCCCTCTACAATAGGTGTTGTAGATCACTGGTTGGGTGGTTTGAATTTGGAGAGGTGGCTTTGTTTGGTCCAAATCTGGTTATGGAGGCTCTTGAGAAGGTTAAGATGATTAGAGAAAGGTTAAAGACTGCCCAAACTCGTCAAAGTTCTTATGTCGATGTGAGGAGAAGAGATCTTGAATTCAAAGTTTGTGATTGGGTTTATTTGAAGGTGTCATCCATGAAAGGCGTGGTTCGTTTCGGTAAGAAAGGCAAGTTGAGTCCATGATATGTGGGACCCTATAAGGTAATGAGGAGGATTAGCAAGGTAGCTTATGAGTTGGAATTTTTTAGTGAGATGGATTTGGTTCATCCGGTCTTTCATGTATCCATGTTGAGAATATGTGTGGGAGACCCTAATGCTATTGTGCCTCTTGATGTTGTAGGTGTTGTTGAAGACACTTGACTTATGAAGAGGTTCCGATTTAGATTTTGGATAGATAAGTGAAGAGGTTGAGAAACAAGGATGTGGTTTTCATTAAGGTCCTTTGGAGGAATCAACAAGTTGAAAGTGCTACTTGGGAAGCCGAAGCGGACATGCAAAAACAATATCCTTATCTCTTCCATTCTACTTAAGCCTAAGGTACTAATTCTAAGTCCTTTATATGATTTCAAGTCTTAAGTTCAGCCCTCATGTCGTTGTATATATTCATGTTTAAATTGACAAGTTCATGATGATTTTATACTTATGTTGAGATTTTTGAAATGATGTTTAAGTGCATTGTTGCATCCTTATGTGGGCTGAAATTTTTATGTTTACGTCTCTCATATACCTTTCTTTGACATTCAGGGATGAATATTTCCAAGGGGGAGATACTGAAACGACCCCAAAAAGTGCCTGAAAATGTGCCTCGAAAGAGCACAGAATCATAATTTCCATATATCTCATGTGCATGATATCGAAAATCTGACTTCATATTCTTGATCAGGGGGAAATATTGAGTGGGAAATGGGTCTAACCCAATTTTAGAGCAAGTGAATCGCAATTTTGATTTTCCAAAAATCCCTTATCCTGTGTCTATCCGCGATGGTGCCGCGATGCACCTTCATTGCGGACCAGTGTAAAATTGCTTCCGCGATAGACGCGGACCTATGTATTTTATTGCCAGTGATTTTTTATCGGCCTGAGGCTTTTGGGACGTGGGCCTAAGCCCTCCCATGCGTAAAAACACCTAAACTTAGCCATATTTTGCCTTTATATCATATAAGACATTCCCCAATACTCTCTCAAACCTTTAAACTAATATTTCTCTCAAAATTCAAGTGTCCAAATCTTTTCCAGATCTTAAGGAATTCATCCAAGCTTCAAATCTTCTTCAAGGAATTCTCCAAAGTCCAGGTATGCGGGTTTCAACCATTGGGCCCTTTCACCCATGGTGCCCAAGATTCCTTTCTACCTAAATTGCATGATTATAAGTTGATTTACTTATGGGTCTTACTTATTATGAAGTTGACTATGAACTATGTTGGGGTTTCATAAACTTGTGACTGTTTGAGCATGTTTTGAGCTATGAACCTATGGTCTATTGTTTGATTTGATGGAGGGCTTTGATGTATATTGCATGAGGGTATTACCAAGTGTTGGTAGGTGGTTTTACATTGGATATTCTTGCATGATTTCACTCTTGAATTGCATGATCTTACACTACCTTTACACATACACCAAGTGTTTGATGAAATATCTGATTTTGGATTCTTGAACTATTGATGATCCATTGCATGAACTATGACTTGAATGACTCTATGATGATAAAAGGAAGGTATTTATATGATGATTTCATGAAAAGTATCTAGGTGATGAAAGTTGACCAATTGCCTAGTTCGGGGGGTAGTAGGCCTGAACTACCACATTGAGGAGTATATACCTCATTCGCCTAGCTCGAGGGGTGGTAGGACCATGCTATCATGTTGAGGTATATATATATCTCAATCACCTAACTCAGAGGGTTGTAGGCCCATGCTACCATGTTGAGGGGTATATACCTCAATCGCCTAGCTCGGGGGGTTGTAGGCCCGTGCTACCACATTGGTGGGGTATATACCTTAATCGCCTAGCTTAGGGGGTGGTAGGCCCGTGCTACCACATTGGGGGGGTATATACCTCAATTTTCTCACCAAGGAGATAGTAGGTCTTGGTTATGTAATGATGGTCACCTTCTTCACATGTAATATGTTCGATATAAGACAGTTTTACTTCAACTATCATTCATTCATGTCATATTTCTAATATGCTATCTTTTGCTTACGATATTGCATTTTTCCATGTGCCTATTTCTTATTGTATTGCATCCGACATACTTAGTACATTCAAACGTACTAACACATACTCTATGCCTACATGATGTTACTATATAAGGACCAAAGCACCGATTGGTCATCCTCCTCCTTGTGGCTAGTACTTCTACCCAAAGCTAGTTGGTGAGTACTCAATTCCGGGGATGATGACTTGATCTTATGATATGTATTACGACTCTTTTACCTTTATTGTATACTTATGACTATGAGGGTGAGCCCGGTTGCTTGTCTTGGCCCCCGCTCTTATCTATATAGTAGAGGTGTTGTTAGACAAGTTATGCAATTATGTTATGAGTCTCAACTCTCTTGATTTAATGATGTCTTATGTTATGAAAGGCTTTCCCTTAGCCCCTTTCGCCCTTATTTCTACTCTTATTAATGTTGTTTAATGCTTCCGCGACCAATGATGTGTAATGATATTTTAAGAGGCTTGTTTTAGGTTCCTTCGGCTTCCCTATTTGTCGTGTCACGTCTAGGCCCTAAGCTTTGGTCATGACACAAATGCTCTTTTGCTCTTCTAGATCATGCCGCTACCAAGAGAAAGACTAAGGTAAGCCCATACACCTGAGGAGCAACCGACCCCTCCCACTCCTCAAGAAGGAGGGTTGGCCCAAGATGAATTTCGAAATGCCATCACTATGTTGGCCAATGCTATGACCAACCAATTGAATCAAGGGGCCCAAGCTCCTCTTGCTCTTACTCCGTCCTCAAGGGTGAGGGATTTCACAAGGATGAATCCTCCGGAGTTTCATGGGTCCCAAGCGAAGGAAGGTCCCAAAGAGTTTATCGATAAGGTGTATAAGGTGATATCTCTCATGGGGATCAATTCAGAGGAGAAAGTGGAATTAGCAGCGTACCAACTCAAGGGTGTGGCCCAAATTTGGTTTGCTCAATGGAAATTGGAGAGAGGACATGATGATGTTATTTCTTAGGATGAGTTCAAAGCTGCCTTCCTCAATCGGTTCTTCTCTATCAAGTTGAGATAGGCTAAGATGATGGAGTTTATGAACCTCAAGCAAGGTTCCATGAATATGTGGAAGTATGACCTCAAGTTCAACAAGCTCTCAAAGTATGCTCCTCATTTGATTGTCGACCTTAGATCAAGGAAGAACAAGTTTGTTTCGAGGGTGTCCGACTTGGTAAATGAAGAGTGTCTTACCACAATGCTTGTAAGTGATATGGATTTGTCTCGGCTCATGGCATTTGCCGAACAACTTGAAGGGGAAAAACTTAGAAAGAGGACAAGTGGAGAGTCTAAGTGGGCTCAATTTGAAGGTGGTTTCCAAGGTTCTAAAGGTGGTTGATTTAAACAAGGTTACAAATTCCAAGGCCAAGGGTCCTCCAATGCCCCGAATAAGAGGTTTGCTAATGATGGGGTGTCTAACCCAAGGTTTGAAGGTGGAAATGGTGGGATGACTAATCCTAAGTGCCAAAAGTGTGGGAGAAACCATGGTGGTCCATGTTTGAAGAATTCTAATGCTTGCTTTCGTTGTGGTGAAATGGGTCATAAGATTTTTGATTGTCCACATGCTCAAAACAAGGTAGAGACGGTCTTCCTCAAGGTCAAGGTGCTAATGGGGCTCAAAGGCAAAGGGAGGCCAACAAGGGGGTGCTCCAAGGCAAAATAGGTTCTATGCTCTCCAAGAAAGGCAAGGAATAGATAAGGTTCCCGATGTTTGGTACTAGTATGTTAAATGTTTTTGATTATGATGTGTATGCATTGATGGATCCAGGTGCCACTCTTTCTTTCATAATCCCTTTTGTTGCCAAAAAGCTTCATATATGTCCCGAATTATGTGAACCTTATGAAGTGTCTACCTCTGTTGGTGAGTCCATTATTGCTAAAAGAGTCTATAGAGATTACCCCATGTTCATATTTCATAAAGTCTAGCCTTGTGATTTTGTGGAACTTGACATGGTGGATTTTGATATTATTCTTGGGATGGATTTGTTACATGCATATGAAACTTCCATTGATTGTAGGACCTATAAAGTTAGATTACAATTCCCTAATGATCCCATCCTTGAGTGGGAGAGTTCTAGTGTGGTGGTCAAGGGTAGATTCATTTCTTGTCTTAAAGCTCAAAAATTGATTTCTAAGGGTTGCATTTACCACCTTGTAAGAGTTAGGGATGTTAAGTCTAAACTCCTTCCCATTGAGTCAGTTCAGGTGGTAAATGAGTTTCTTGATATCTTTCCCGTGTTCCTCCTGAAAGGAAATAGACTATGGTATAGACCTCTTCCTCGATGCACAACCCATTTCCATTCCCCCTTATCGTATATCCCCAGCGGAGTTGAAAGATTGAATGATCAATTGAGTATTTATTGGAGAAGGGTTTCATAAGGCCTAGCAAGTCACCTTGGGGTGCATCAGTATTGTTTGTAAAGAAATAAAAAGGATGGTTCTCTTAGAATGTACATCGACTACGGGCAACTCAATAGAGTCACCATAAAGAATAAGTATCCTCTACCAAGGATAGATGACCTTTTTGATCAACTACAAGGGGCTAGTCACTTTTCTAAGATTGATCTTCGGTACGGATACCACCAAGTGAGGGTGAGGGAGTGTGATATTCCTCAGACGGCTTTTCTGACTAGGTATGGGCACTTTGAGGTTGTGGTAATGTCCTTTGGTTTGACTAATGCACCGACAATATTTATGGATCTCATGAATATGGTCTTTAAACCCTACCTTGATATGTTTGTGGTGGTCTTTATTGATGATATTTTGATTTATTCCCGGAGTGAAGAAAAACGTGTGAATCGTTTGAGGGTGGTGTTCCAAATTTGAGGAATGAGAGGTTGTTTGCTAAATATGGAAAGTGTGAGCTTTGGTTGAAAGAGATTGCATTCCTTTATGGCATGTGGATTCGGGTGATGGAATTAAAGTAGACCCTATGAAGACAGAGGTGATAAGGAATTGGCCTAGGCCCTTGACTCCGACGGATATTAAGAGTTTCATAGGTTTGGCGGGTTACTATCAGACGTTCATGAATAGTTTCTCTTCTATTGCTTTTTGGATGACAAAGTTGACTCAAAAGAAGACAAAATTTGTTTAGGCTGATGAATGTGAGAAGAGTTTTCAAACTTTGAAAGACAAGCTTATCTCTGCTCATATTTTGGCTTTATCGGAAGGGCTAGAACAGTTTATGGTTTATTGTGATGCCTCGAGGATTGGTTTGGGGGTGTGTTTTGATGCATGTTAGAATTCTTAATTATAGGGATTCCTTAATTATAGGGATTCCTTAATTATAGGGATTTGTTAGAATCCTTAATTATAGGGATTCCTTAATTATAGGGATTTTTAGAATCATTAAAAATATTCTGTTGCCTTGTATAGAGCCCAAGCTTCTGTATATATTGAAGTAATGCCATACCTCTCACAACACAATTGAGAGAGCTTTTAGCCCGAGGATGTAGGCACCACTTGCTGAACCTCGTAAATCATTCGTGTCTTCTTCTCTTTATTTTTCTCTACATGGTATCAGAGCCGTAAGGTCACTGTTCATCGTCACTGTTAATCGTCATTGTTCATCGTCACTGTGCATCGTCACTGTTCATCGTCACTGTTCATCAGAAATTTGTGAATTTGTGGCTTTGTGGTTGGTCAGTTGTTTTTTCCTCCTTGACATAATATTGGTTAACTTATTATGGCTGAAGAATCCAGTAAAGTTAGTGTATCAAATACTTCAATGGTTGATAGTGGTCTTCGTCTTACCCCAAATCTTCAAGTAACTACTGAAAAACTGAATGATCATAATTATGATACTTGGAGTGATAGTT
>JAPFFP010006780.1:0-17560 GCA_026153255.1 Solanum medicagineum
TGAAAGGGAAAAGCTGAAAGAGAGGTGAATGAAGGATTATAAGAGAGCCCATTATGATTGTGGGTTTAAAACTCTAGAAGTGGTGGTGGTAATGGTTGTTTCTAACAAGGCCAAGGATTAAATCCGAGGGCTTCCAATTATAGAGTGCCTCCTCCCAAGGCACAGGTTAGAGGTGGGCCAACTTATCCAAGGTGTGAAAGATGTGCAGAGAAGCACCTAGGTAGATGTTTGAGGGATGCGGGTGCTTGCTTTTGGTGTGGCAAGACCGGCCACAATGTTGATGATTGACCTAATGCTCCTAAGAAGGGTCAAGGCCAAATGTCTATAGGTGATCAACGTCAGCTAAAGGCTAAAAAAGGTGGTGTTCCTCAGTTGAACATATTCTTTTCCTTTCATGCTAGGCAAGATATAGAGGACACTCCCAATGTGGTGATTGGTATGTTAAAGATATGAGATTTTAATACATATCCTTTGCTTGATCAGAGTGCAAATTTATTTTTTGTAGCACCTCTCTTGGGTTGTTAAGTTTGGTTTGAGTCCTAAAATTGTGAGGGTTCCATTTCTCAGTCTACACTCCTATGGGTGAGTCTACTATTACCCAAAGAGTTTATCGGGGTGGTTCTACTTCAGTCTTGCATAAAGTCCTTTCGTGTGATCTTTTAAAACTTGAGATGTTTGATTTTGATATTACTCTTGGGATGGTTTGGTTGCATTCTTCATATGCCTTTATAGATTGTGGAACTTAAAAAGTCAAGTTTTAGTTTCTAAATGAGCCTATTCTTGAGTGGGAGGGTAGTGACTCTTCTTTCAAGGGTTAATTTATCTCTTATCTCAAAGCTCGAGAACTAATTTCTAAGAGATGTATCTATCATATAGTTAGGGTCCGAGATGCTGAGTCTGGTTATACTTTTGAGTTAGTTCTCATGGTTAATAAGTTTCTGGATGTCTTTCTCTAATATTGGCCTAGTATTCCTCCCGAAAGGGAAGTACACTTTGGCATAGATCTCCTTCCTAACACTCACCATATTTCTGTTCCCCCTTATGGTATGACTCTAGCTGAATTGAAAGAGTTGAAAGACCAGTTAAAAGATTTGTTGGAGAAGGGCTTTATCAGGCAAAGTATATCACCTTGGGGTGCTCCTATGTTATTTATGAGAAAAAAGGACAGGTCACTTCAAATGTGTGTTGACTATCAGAAATTGAATAAGGTAGCCATCAAGAAAAAATATCCATTACCTAGGATTGACAACTTATTTGATCAGTTCGAAGGGGCTACCTATTTCTCAATGATTGACCTCTATTTTGATTTTCATCAGTTGAGGGTAAGGAAGCACAATATTCCCAAGATGGATTTCTGGACTAGATATGGCTCTTTGAGTTCATGGTGATGTCTTTTGGGTTAACTAATGCTTCGACGATGTTTATGGATTTCATGAATCGGGTATTCAAGACATTCCTTGATATATTTATGGTTGTCTTCATTGATGATATTTTGATTTTGTCCCAGAGTGAACAAGAGCACATGGATCATTTGAGGTTGGTTCTTTAGACTTAAAGGGAGAAGCAACTATTTTCCAAGTTCAGTAAATGTGTGTTTTGGTGAGTGAAGTAAACTTTCTTGTCATGTTGTGTTCGGAGAGAGTTTTAAAGTTAATCCAAAGAAGACTAAGGGTTTGAAGAATTGGGCTAGACCGTTAACACTATTTATATTCAGAGTTTCCTTGGGTTAGCTGGTTATTTTCGGAGATTTATTGCGGTCTTTTCATCTGCTGCTTCATCATTGACCAAGTTAACCCCAAAGAAGGTCAAGTTCATATCGGCAGATGAGTGCGAGAAGAGCTTTTAGACTTTGAAAGATTGTCTTATATTAGCTCATATTTTAACTCTACCAGATGGCTTGGATGGGTTGTGATATATCATAATGCATCTCATATTGGTTTGGGTTGTGTGTTTATGAAACATGAAAAGGTGATTGTATATGCCTCTAGGTATTTGAAGGTGCTTGATCAAAATTATCTGACTCGTGATCTTACATTAACGGGTATGGTGTTTGCTTTGAAGATTTGGCAACATTAACTATATGGGGTTCATGTTGATGTATTCACTGATCACAAGAGCTTGCAATATGTGTTCACTGAAAATGATCTTAAGTTTAGGCAAAAGAGATGCTTGGAGCTTCTCAAAGACTACGACATGAGTGTTCAATATCATATTGGCAAGGCAAATCTTGTAGCCAATGCTCTTAGTAGGATATCTATGGGTAGTGTCATTCATGTTGATGAGACAAAGAGTCAGTGAAAGATGTACATCATTTAGATAGATTAGGTGTTAGGTTGGGTGATTCTATGATGGTGGCTTTGATGCCTCACATCAACACACCTTAAAATCAACAATAAGTAGCAACTGCGGTTGTCATCACATATTTTACTTAACTATTGAGTCAGGGTCTAACCACAAGGAACAGTTGTTCAAGTAATGAAGTTGAACTCGAAAATTGTAATGTTATAATTAGGGGTTGCAAGTAACATTAAACTAGAATGCAATTAAAGAATTCGAACTAAACATTCAATAGAGAGTGATTGCAGAGGCGTGTCAACATAGGACAAGATCTAAATACATGGGTCTCGATACTTAAATTATTGAGTTAATTTGATATGATTAGAATTTGCTGGTAACCACTACTTCGGGTAGACAATTGTGGTGTCTCACATGAACTATTTACAGCTTGACATGTGAGATCACTATAGGACACGCTTGGGCTACGCAATTTATAAGAAAAACTTCTGATACTTTAGCCATTGAACCCAAATTAAGGCATTCAATCAAAACCCCAAAAGATTTTAGGCTATCACACTCAATGCTCACTCCAATAACTCAAATTAACGCAGTAGCTGAAGATCAAAAGATAACCTAGAGTTTGCAACCTCAAGATTATATGTTAAACATGACAAAGAGTATAAACTCACTCAAAATAACAGCAAAACATTTAAATTATAAGAGACCCATAATATAAATCAAATACCTATGTCCATAACACATACTCAGGATTTGGCTTTTAGCTAGATATAATTAAAAGTATGAAAATAATACCAATGTCTGTAGTCATAGATATGGGTAAGAGAAATTACAAACAAATAAGTAAGAATTTCTTCTCCTAATCCTTAGAATCCTCTTTGCAAGATTTGATTTCAAAACCCTTCTTCCAAAATGTAATGTACTTTTCTCTTAAGGAAGATTTCATGTGCCAAGATAGAGAAGCAGATTGGGGTCGTAGAGATGGGTACAAAAATAGTCCACCTGTGCCACCACATAACCGCGACACAGGTGCGAGTAGCTCATGAATTGAGGAGATATTTGATCGTCTGTTAAAGAAAGTTGAGACACAAGATGAGACTCTGAGGGGGATGAAATACAAAATCTCCAATATTAACCAAAAAACTTATCTTATTCTGTTTCTATCAAACAACTTGAGCAACAGTTCAGTCATGTATCGACTCAACTCAATCAGCATCAGAAGGGTACACTATCAAGCAACATAGTTCAGAACCCTAAGAATGAAGGACACTGCATGGTGGTTACTACTCTTGGTGGCAAAAGCACCATTGATCCTTCTATGTTAGTTGATAACGATGATGTTAGAGAGGTGATGGTTGTGACCAAGGAAGTGGATACTGGAGATAATCATGGCAAGGATCGGGTGAGTGAAGCTACTGATATGCAATAGAAGTTTAAGGCCATTCCTAAGACTCCTCCCCCCTTCCCTCAAAGAATCAAAAAGAGGGGAGAGGAAGGCAAGTTCAAGCACTTTCTCTCCATGTTGCAATAACTCTCCATCAACATCCCTATAATTAAGGTATTAGAGAAGATGCCAGGGTGTGCAAAGTACGTGATGGAGCTAATTACGAAGAAACACACTGTAAGTTAGGAGCTCTCAAAAGAGCTTCAACATTGCAGTACGATTGCTAGAGATCCTTGGTCCAAAAGCAAGAAGATCCTGACGCTTTTACCATATCCTGCACCATTGAAGATATGGAGTTTTCAAGGACATTATATGATCTAGGTGCCAATATTAACCTGATGCCTCTTGCGGTATTCATGAAGCAAGGATTGAGAGCCCCCGCTTCGACGAGAATGCAGTTGTTGATGGCTGACTGCACAGTGAAGAAGCCTTTTTGGATACTGTATGATGTGCTTGTGAAAGCTGAAAAGTTCATATTCATCACAGACTTTGCGATCCTAGATTGTGAAGTTGACTTCGACGTCCTAATCATCATGGGCAGATCATTCCTAGCCACTGGGCGAGCACTGGTGGATATGGAAGGCGATCAAGTAAGGTTCAAACTAAATGACGAAGAAGTTGTCTTCGATATCTGTCAGTCTATGAAAAGGCCAGATGATTTGAAGAATGAAGTTTGGGCAACTGGTGAAGTCTGAGCAACCAAGTTGTCCAAGTTATGCCGCAATAATAAAATTAGGAGCTACTTGGGAGGCAACCCAAGGTTTTTGATTTAATAGTTGTAGTTGTAGCTTTATTTTCAATGTTTGGACTCATAGGTAGTTTATTTTCCTGTATTTTGGTTGTAATAGTTGACATTGGATTGGCTGCATATAGGGTAACTGTGTATTTTGTGAAGAATGTGCATGTACATGGCTAAGTCAGCCACTCTTAGCTGAAAAAGGCATCAGGAAGTGCTTCTATGACTGGTTCTATGAGCCATAAATCACTTTACAACCCATACACCATCTTGTATACATTCCCAATAAGCAAAAAATTGTGCATTCCAATCCATAAGCCAACTTTATGATCTGTAGATAAAACTTTGGGTCGTGAATGGGGCTCATGGACCCCAGGTAAGTTATTTGAATTTTTTACTAAGTGTTGGAGTCTCTACGACCAACACTATGTGTGTACTTCATGTTACGACTCATAGACTGGTCTCTAAAACCAAATCCTGGAAACTAGGGTTTGGATATCCTACAAAATCACAATTCATGAACTGTAAAACACTCTATGACTCATAATCGGGATTTCATAGAGTCCAGATCCATGAGATTTTAACTGACCCATTCAAAGTATAAATATTGGGATCAAACTATTTTGACCCCATTTCTGCCCTAATTTACAAAAATACCCGGTCAACTCCCGCCTCCAAACTTTCCGACCACCGATGGCTATCACCAACACCTCTTTTCGGCAAAGTTTGGTGACTTATGGTTTAGTGTATCATCCCCTCCTTTATGTTTTACGATCTAATCACACAAATTGGTAAGTTTTTGATTAATCTAATACTATGAATTTGCCTATATTTGTATGGTTAAATTTAAAAATTATGTGGGAATGATTGTGTTAGGCATAAACCCATGTGTGAAAAGTGACATGTTTAAATTGTGGTTGCCCATTCTTGAAATATGTGTCTAAAATCAAAATTTGGTATGGTTGTTGTGTTGTAAGATTGAATAATATCCTTTGGCACCTATTGAATCACCCACTATTTGTGATGAATTGATTTTGTGTGTAAATTATCGGGTGATGAAATAGGTGTATAATTTTGCAGTTAATTCATCCTTATGGGGTCGGAAGGGATATAAGAAGCATGTCTTATTATTTCGATAGGGTACATTTGTTGACTACCATGATAGGGTATTGATTGTTGTGTGAACATCTTGTGGGTGTGTGCGTATTGCTTCGATGCTGTTAGACTAGGATTGAAAAAGTCATATGAGGTCTATTTTAAGGGACTTAGAAACTCAGGTGACTGAGTTTTCTGGCTCATGAGTGGCTTTTACGACCCGTGGAACATTCCAAGAGTTACAATTGCCCCTTATACAAGATTTCTGAGACCTAAAGTTTCTGAGTACCAATCAGAAGAGACCTTCAACGAGTCGTAGATCACTTTATGGCTCGTAGAAAGGCCTCTTGGATACCTTCCTGAAATAAAATTAGACAGTGCAATACTCTACAACTCAGTCTATAAATCGTAGAACATTTTTTACAAGTCATACCTGGTCTTGTAGACATTTCTAGTGAACAAAAATTCTTTGAACACTGTTTTATGAGGGCCTTCTACGGCTCATTGTGTCCATTATGGCACGTAAATGTGCTTTAATAGACTATTCTACAACTATACCTGGGTTGCTTTTGCATTTCCTTTTTGATCTGTTGGGTCTAATTAATGTGTGTGAATGTTTATGCTTTAGGTACTATGGCCCCAAAAGAAAAATGTGATGAAATCAGGGCCTTACAGAGGAGGCTCAGAGATGAACCCTCGGAAGATGAGCAGACCCCAACCCTAAGTGGATCAGTAGAGGAACTTAGTATCCAACCAGACGTTAGGCTGATAAAACTTAGACAAGAGTTGTTGCTAGAGCTGGGTACTCAAGCTCTTATCATCTACGCTCCCCAGTATGATGAGGGAGGACACGACGAGAGCAATTCTATTCAAGTGACTCCAGCTCAGAGTCAGGCTTCGGTGACATGTCAGAGACAGAGTCTTCTATTGTACCACGAGCGTCACCATTTTCACTAGACGTACTTACTAGTCGATGGTGTGGGCATGTGGGACATCTATGCTTAGGATTCATACACTATAGAGCGGAGCAAGCTAGCCGGCTCCATTTATGAAGAGCCCTGAGTCATCCCAAATAGACTCGACAGTGTCCCTGGTCTCCAAGAGATAATGATCAGATACGGGTTTCCATGGCTAACAAAATCACTCAAGTGATACTCCCCGACCATGGTAAGGGAGTTCTATGCGTTATATGCAGCCACAATTTACAACACTCTTCTTAAGGGGAAGAAGCCTCTCAGTCAGCCTAGACTGCTTGAGACTAGAGTGAAGGGCCAGTAGGTGGACATCTATAATACCACCATACACTACATGTTATTTCAACCAGAGTTCCCTATCCAAAGATACACAGCTAAGCTTCACTATACAATAGGGCAGACAAAGGACTTGTTGGTGAAGAGAGATCCAGAGCGCAAAGCTAGCTTGATGAGATGGGTGGCTGGTTTGATTGTTAAGCAGGGTCCGGAACCTGCATGGGTCGCTACTCACTCGGAGTCTATTGTAAAGGCTTCATTCAGTTTCCCCACCATGTTTTTGTGGGCGGTTGTTAGATCACATCGATACTTACTTATAATACCTTAAAGACGGAGCGTGCAATAGTAGTTTCCAACCTATTGGCTAATTACGAGATTGATTGGGCCTGCCTTATTATTGAGAAGATTCACATGGCCAGCCTAAAGAAGTCCACCTCCATCTTTGTTTTTTTCTTGATAGACTCTATCTAGAGTCGAGGATGGAGATCTTATCCTAGTTGGACTCACTGATCGAGTTTAAGCTCACTTTGGATACCAGCCTGATCAAGGATGAGGAGAACCCGATGGCACTCCATCGAGCACCGAAACAGCCTGCTCCTATGCAAGAGATGTTCACCCCAGTGCCACTACCTGAGGTTCCACACACCACCAGAAGTGCTGCTGCTACTAAGGATAGGCCCTCACAGCTCGAGGCAGATGAGGAGAGGGGGCACACTATTTCTGTTCCTGTACCACAGACTACTTCATCATAGGTTGCACCTGCGGGTATGGTTTATGTGTCATCCATATCTATACAGGCCATGGCGTATGGGTTATCAAATACTGAGTTGTAGTTGACTCAGCTAGTTCAGCAGATTAGGCCTTGGATCTGCTAGGCAATTTCAAACTCAGGGGGCCTCATGCAGGCATACATGGTCACTACTATCCATGACAATTTTTTTGCAGTGGATGCCTGTATTGACTCCTTCAAGACGAGGGTATAGTAGAGCCTGAGCATGGCCAAACCAGTAGACTTGACGGCTATCCAGATGGAGATCCAGCGACTCCGAGCTGATATTACAACAACATTAGCAACACAGGTGACACTACTAGAGACCATACCAAGGTGCCGGTGGTAGATCTTTTCACTCCTGATAAGCTTATCCACCCATCCCATGGGAAGAGACTGCACAGACAATGATGATAATGTGGTACACTCACGTTCAGGTATGACTGAGTAGAAGGAGATCGAGCTTTTCTTGAGGGAGTCAAAATAGGAAGAGGAGAGATGACAAGTTTGAGAGCTCAGAAGGGTGAGGGGTGCTGGCCCCTCCGAACAGAGTGCTCCAACTGAGGAGGCCACCATGCAGGGCAAGGGTGGTCAGACTTAGCCACACACTAGTGCCTAGGCGCCTAGGTATGATTTTTGACCCCTTATACTTTAGTTTGCCTTGATTGTGTGCATTGGGACAATGCACCTCTTTTTCGATAGGGTTGGATAGTTATGGGCCTCAGTGAAGTCTGAGTAGCTTGGGTCTATAACTACCCCAATTTTTAATCCTGGGGTTTTTTTGCCTGTGTTCTTTTTCCCCATGGATATTTGATTTCTGCTGATAGGTAGTATTTATAGCATATAGTACTAATACAGTGGCATAAAGTATTTTTTGTTTTTGTGTGAAAGATGATACCCACCAAAATTTTGATTGGTCAGTCAAGATAACAACCATGCATGTTTAGGTGTGTTGACAATGCTTGTTTTGATAAGTGAGGATAAATTGAGATAAAAAGCATGATCTGAGAGTCTTTTGTTGATAATGTAGCCAGTACCATGTGAGTGTGATCTTAAATTGCTAAATTCATGTGTTGTGTGCTAATTTAGAACTTGTCCTGTTACTCTAAGTTAGACTGCAGATCAATTGGTTCAGGAAAGGATCTTAGGCCATTGTTGTAAAAGTCTACTTAGCATAAATGACCAACCAAAATTACAGAATATCCCTTAATCCTAATGCTTAAGCCTAACATGTACCTATTCTTTGCAAACACCTAAGCAACCTAGACTTGTTAGTTGTAAAATCCTGAAATTAGCCCTGGTCCTTCCCTGGAAATTGTGCACCTCGGCTAAGGTAAAAAGCATAAGTTGAGGGTGGCTACCAAAAGTGGCCTTGGTTCTGAGGAGGGATAATGTGCACCTCAACTCAGGGCAAAAGTCTAAGTTGAGGGTGGCTGGTTTAAGGGTGAAACACAAAAAGGAAGGGGAAGTTAGTGATGCAGATAAAGGGAGAAAAATCAAGTTCTGGGTGCAGGAAAATTAAGTGATGCCTTAGTTGTGAATCAAAAAGAAAAATAAAGTGTAAAAGCAAGGCAAAAGCTAAAAATTGAAAAGAAAGCACCCAAAAAAGCTTGAAAGAGGAGAAAGGGAGAAAAAGATGAAAAATAACAGTGTTGGTAGGGTAAAAGTGTAGAAAAATGCAGTGTCAAGGAGGGACTTTATCACTTTGTTCCCAAAAATAGCATACCAAAGCCCCTTGAACCTACACTACAAGCCTATAAAGTCCTAAAGTGATCCTAGTCCACGTGATCGAAGGGCTTAGTCATGAGTATAGGGGAAAGCCTATAGTATTAGGCATAATGTATGAATGTCATTTGTGATGGTGAGTGATTTTGCATAGTCCCAAGATTATACATGAAAACATCATTGCGAGTGAGATATGGGACATCATTCTGTGAGGACACTTGCATTGCATTGTTAGCACTAAACTTATTCAGTGATTGTGGACTGTTGATAGTACCTCACTTGTCATAGTTGTGTTATCACATGTATGGGTCTATATTGGTTTTCTAGATGGCTATCTTATTCTATCTTGAAAAAGTGGTGTGGTTATCTGAGTTTACGTTTGATGTGATGTATGCCATTGGGTTGAGGTCTGAGTGTTACTGTATTACTTATATAGATTGAGTCTGTCGCTTGAGGAGAAGAAACAATTTTAAATTTTATGTGTTCTCAATGCGATGTTAGTTGGTTTTATGTGTTTTTGTATTTTATTGGCAGGATTCTAGGGTTGGCTATTATTTTTGGAAGCAAATGCAGAAGTGGCTAATTTTGGTGATTTACGAGACCCTTTACGGGCCATAGTGCACTCAAACCTTCACGAAAGTGTTTTCGTGGACAATCTTAGTAAAGGGATGATATTCTGAAGTTTTTCCTACAAACATGTAGACGGGTCATGGATTGGTTTACGAGTCATAGACCATGTTCTGTGCCTTGAGGATCAGAGAAGTAGGACTTTCTCAATATTCATTAGACGAAATGCACTATAGGTCGTAGAACACTTTACGGGTCATAGAGGAGTATTGTGGATCTCTATTCCAGTTTTTCAGCAACATAGTACGAGACCCCAATTATGGGTTGTGGAATGCAATACGACCCATAAAGTTGTTCGTGGAGCGTAACAACCCAACAAACCTTTTTTGTTAAGGATTTGTATCTTAAATAATAAAAATAGGTGTTAAGATTATTTTTCATCAAGTTGTATAGAGAGCTCAATAGTTACAGAGGAAAAATAGTGAGATTAAGTAGAGATAACATTATAGAGTTTTGAGAAACACTTGTACCTTGATTTGATCCTTAATCTTGTGATTCTCTTTTAAGTTTTGATTTGCTTGTTAATTCAATTGTATACATGCTTTATTATATAATTCCAATTCATAAGTCTTCCATCTACACAAATCATGAGTAGTTAAATCCACAACTAGGGTTGTGGGAACCATAAAGAACTAACAAGGTAAAACAGGATAACTCATAATTCTTGAAATGTGTGCATGCATGTATTAAGTAACTCTCTTCAGTTCTGCATATTTTCTAATGGTGGCCAACATTAGAACCCGCCTAGTGTTACTGACTTGAACGAGGTAGTAATGAATAGGAAAAGAGATTAATTAACAGGATTCGATTGATGTGTTCTCATCTAATCAGCCGAACTGGGCCAAGGGTAGGTTGTACTATGACTAATAGGTAAGGGTTAGTAATACAAACTATGGAGATGGTCCACATCATGTAGTAAAATTCACCTCTTGCCTGGACCAAAGTGTTTAGTGAATTTAACTTAACATCCTGTATACTACACACTACAAAAGAATTAGGTTATCTAGTGATACTAAGTTAGGGAATCATGGGGAACACAATACCCTATTTTCTCTCCATATTGATTTAACTCTTGTGTTAGTTAGGTTTACTTTTCTACTTATTATTGCAAACCCCACCCTTCTTGGGGAAGTAAGTTGGTTAATCACTCAAATTGCATTAATTGAATTCTCCTAAGTCTACATAGTTCCTTGGGTTCGACCCTAACATTGATTAGGTTCGATTTCTTGACAACGACCTCTTTATCCTCAAAATGTAGGTGTAACTTGGGGGAAATTAACATGGATCCAAATCTAAACAATGACTAGGCAACACACTCACAATATAGGATCATCGCATATCCAAGATCGATACTTCTTAGCAAACTTGAGATGCATCAAATCCATTGATGGATTGATTTCACAACATATAAACTAATTGGTGAGTTAGTACGGTGCTCCACATCCATAACACTATCTGAATAAAAGATATTAACTATCGATACTCAAATTGCTAAGGACAAGAGACAGAGTAATATACTTTTGAACGACTTTTCATAGATGCATGGGGTTTGCCAAAAATTCCAAAGACATCATCATTCACTATCATTTATTCCAAACCAAAAGCAAAATAAAATAAAATTACTATATATTACAACACAAAAAAAATTATTTACAAACCAAAAAAGTAAAATATTGTCTCAAACTTTCATCAACAAAAACTAAAAATATCCAAACCATTGTCTCAAAATCTGAAAGCAACAGAACGAAAAATAAATAGTCAATCATCATGACCAATATCATCAAGAGATAATGGGAATCCAATTGCTCACCCCCTCCTAAAAAGAAACATTGTCCTCAATGTATATGAACAACACTAATCATGCTAAAAAATAAGGAGTGATAATTAGAACCCCCTGATCACATCAATCCTATTGTGGTTGTGGTGGAGCTGAGAAAGAGGTTATGGGGGGTATCAATGGCTGAATCTTATGGTGCAGTCTCCAAAGTTAGTACTAAAGTTACATACCCCAACTCTAAGTCAATTTGTGGCCTCTTGGCTCTGGATCATTTGCACCAGACTTGCCACTCGTCCCAATCATAGAATTGTCCTAAAGGGACTTTTTAGTCACCGTGGCTACAATGTCCTCTTCTATCATCCTTGACTCTTCAAGCTCTGATGCATGTGGATCTTCTACTAAGGCATCCTCAAAAGTTTTTGGGGTATGTCTTCTCCTTCTATCCCTTGTCCACTCGGAACATCAAATCTTATAGTACCCTCTAGAGTCACATTTTTCTCAACCCTAGATGGCATGTCCAATGAATCCTATAATGAACTAATATCTATGGACTTCAAAGCTTCCACCTCTTTTTTCAACACCTTGAGGTTGGCGTAATGGTTGTAATCTCAGCACTAGTACCACTATTTTCTCCACAACAGTCATTCTTTCAGTCAAACTATTCAAGTTCGACCTCTGGTCCTCCAAAACAACATCCAGCCTATCTATCCACAACTTTTAGGCTTCCAAAAACTCCATTTGTTTTGTTTTAGCCTATGTTGATGGGGCCAATGCCAAGGCTATAGCCCTCTCAATCATCCTAGAAAATGAAGACTTAACTTGAGTGGCCTGGATGTCAATTGCTTTTACTAACCAGACAATACTAACAGTAGTAGCCCTTGTGATTTGGGGTTGTTCCTTTGTAGCCTGAAGCTTAATCTATGTAGTAGTAGAAGAAAAAGAAGAAGAAGAAAAGGAAGCTAATGCGGGAGAAAAAGAAAGTATACCTACCTTAGGAGCCAGCTTTGCAGCGCCGGACATAAAAGTCTTAACATCATCAATCAATGTTGAGTCTACCGACTTTTTCCTAGCCCTGTCTTCTTCATCCCTTTGAAATTTTGCCTTAATACATCGGATAACAGTGGAGGGTGATGGAGTAATCTCAACATCAGCCTTTTTATCAAAAGGAAATCTGACTCTTTGACACAAGAATGTGATGAGGCTAGGAAGCAAAAGCGATGTTTGGAGCTGCTTTGCTCTTTTGTAGATCTCTGGAGCAATTATCAAACCAAGATTGAGTTTTTGGTGGTCCATGATACATCCAACCGTGTTGCTTTTTGAATGTCCAAGAATCGGCTCTTTTTAGGATGACATAAGGTTGTTATTAAGAAATGCAAACCAGAACCGTGCTGAAAAATTTATCTCTTTCTTTTAAATGATAGCTCCTTCCTTCAACCATGAAGGAGCTGGAATACCAATCATCGGGTCCAACCAAGCTTTCAAATCATCCAGGGTCTTCTTTTCGACCATGTCGTCCAAGTCATGGTAGATCCTGAAGGTGCACTCGAAGAAGTCATTTACGTCTATCTTGCTGCATGGGACAGGTACACCTCTTACTTTCACAACATAGGCAAGCTTTGGGGCAATTTTATTCCTGCCCCTGCTCTTTGGGATCACCCTGACATATGCTTCATAAAATTCATTAACCAAGCTTAGTATGTCAGGATCTGGAGGTATGACGAAGTATTACAAATGATGAAACTTTAGAGTATCCCACACCTGGGGGTACCTATAATTGACTGAATATATAGAAAGTTCTCTCTCCTCCATAATAGTTCTGAGCCTTGCTACTTTTAGCTGGTTCAAGTGTCTAGGGGCTATAGTCTCTTAGATTATCTAAGAAGTTTGGAGGAGAGGGTCATGAAGTGCCTTAGACCATGACTCTATTCGTCGCTATTTGTGACTCAACTCTTAGGATGGAAGCTCATATGTAGGGGGTTTTGGACCCCGCTTGATCTTTTCTGAACTATTCCAGTTTAGACTGAGGGACCCCTCATCATCTCTTTGAGGATCCCTTTGTTTGACCACCTTTTTCTTTCCCTTGCCCCCTTCTACCCTACGTGATCTTTGTGATCTTTCCTCAGCCTAGTCAGGGGCTATGATGACTCCTCGAGCTGATCGGTATCCTCCACGAGTAACAGTATACTTTTGTCTAGCCACGTCTACAAAACATGTTTAAACATGTAGGAGAATCAACGGTATGAAAGAAGGAACAAAAAAAGAAGCTTCATGACATCAAGATGTGCAGACAAGTTAGTATTCCCACCGAACATGTTTGACTGATCGCCGAATTGATTCGAGGTCAAATTGACCATCGCCTTTCTTTACAATTTTCCAACTTCAAGTCAATGTCAAATTCGATGATCGGTGTGCGCATTTGGTAGTGAAAATAACCATCACCAAAAGTGACAGAACTCAACCTCAAGAACCGATAAATAAAAGTGGTATGCGTGATACTTTGGCGCAATGTTGAGTCAAATTCAACAATCAAAATGACCATTGTCGAAAATTACTGGCAAGGCCAATTTTCCCAAAGATCAAAATTCAATAACATTACACCAAAATGAGGGAAAATTCACACACTACCCTATTAATTCAACATCACACATGCTCATGGGTCTATTTTTATCCTACCATTCTCACCATGTTTACGAATTTGATCAAATGATGACTTCACCCTTAAGTAAGAGGTCACCCACTCTATCATCGAGCAAGTTCAATTCTCAATCAACTTCGTAGGTCACTCAGACTTCACCCAATAAAACATCAAATATTCCATGTCAATATCCCAACAAAAAGGTCTCAACAAATCATCATGCTCAAACTGGGACAAAACACTACGTCAATAAATAATTAGGACCAGATTCATCAAATATAACCTAAACCAATAGCATATACCCTATCAATTTCATTAATCATCAATATACCCAAGGCCCATTCTAAACAAGCACACTAGGGACATAGGGTTCAACAAGCATCAAAACACATGGCACACAAAGAGTTTCCAAACACACACAAGGATTCACATCCTTCAAGGTTCACAACCAAATCAATATTCAAACCCTTACCACTTAAGATTATCTCTAAAAAATAGGCCAAAAAATACCTTTATGATGATGTGTTGATCAATAAGATGAACTAGGTGAAATTTTGTTCATGAAATCCACACAATTCCAAAAGAGAATGCAAACTTAAGAGCTACAAATGTGCATAGTTTCTTAGGAAGTTAAAAGGAGGCAAGATGCAAAGTGAAGGGGTGAAGAATTTAATAAGAAATCGTATAGGTTAGTTAGGCGTGAGATTCAGAGATGTCCACTTACTCCATCGAACGCATTCAGTGATGTGCCAAATGCATTCCTGACCGCCTTTTCTTACTAAATTTGTACCTTTTCTTCAGCAATAAGAAGCGGTGAAATTTTCCATCGCCCAACTAATTCAGCAATCCACTAAATTGTAACTTTAATCGCCTAATTTGGCAACGCCTAAGGAGTCATCAACTTACTCCAAAGGCGGTCAAATTAGTGATCACCATTTCAACTCGGTGATCTGTCGATCTAGCACACTAAGTCGCCCTTTTTTATCCACCTCAAATATTCCATTTCACAAACCTACACAATTAACACTCATTAATTAAAAACATACAATTCTGGGGTTGCCTCCCAGCCAGCATTATTTTTAGCGACAAGGCATGATGGAGTCTTTCTCAATTCAAGATTCCCACACATAATTAACCATCGACACCACTTGGAGTCCTTTGATTGCTTCATTTCCTCCTCCTCATCATTAACTCTAAACTTCAAATCTCCTTTTTCAACATCAACTAATAACCTCTCGGTAGCCAACAATGGTCTACCGAGGATGATGAGCACATCCACATCCACCTCATAATAGAGCGTAACAAAATTAGCTAGCAAGATAAATTTATCCACCTTTACCAACACATCATGCAAGATCCTAATCGGTCTCTTGATAGACTGATTAGCCATAAGCAATCTCATAGTGGTTGCCGAAGGATTATTCAATCCTAATTCTTCAAACATGGACAAGGGCATGAGATTTATGCTAATACCTAGATTGCACAATGCCTTGCAAAATTTATAGCCACAATGGTATATGGAATGGTAAACACGCCAGGCTTATCCTTTTTTACTACTAAGGTTTTGGTCGAAATCGGCACTACAATTGTGCAATACTTGATATGCTATCAAAGTACAACACTTTTGATGGTTAAAACATGGAACTTTGTGTGTTGTCGAAGCGATGTTAGTAGATTTGATGTGTTTTTATGTTTGTTTTGTAGGATTATAGGGTTGGCACAATTTTTTGGCTAAGTGTAATGATTTTGCTGAAGTTGAGGTTCCATGAGACCTTTTTCGGGCCATAGATTTGGTTTCATATATATATCAATGAAGGATGACTTTTTGAAATTAAGTCTACGAATATGAAGACGAGCCACAGACTTGATGTCGTGCCCTGAGGATAAAAAAAATTAGGGAGTTGCTAAAAATTCATCAGACGAAACCCCCTATAGGCTATAAAACATTATACGAGCTGTAGAAGGGTGTCATAGAAACCAGCCCCAGACTAAAGATGCAATCCATGGAAGCCCGACTATGGGCTGTAAAACATTATACAACCCGTAGAAGCTCCCGTAGCGTCTACCGACCCAGTTATCCTATTCTATTTCAGTTTGTATTTTAAACACTATAAATATGTTCTTTAGGTTATTTTTCAAAAAGAAACAGTAGAGGAACATCATAGAATAGTAGAAAGCTTAAGAGAAACACTTGTAAATTTTTTTTTGTCTTTAATTGAATCTTGTGATTCTTAGTGAAGAGTTTGGATTTCTTGTGCTTAAATTCTCTTGTGCAAGTGCTCAATTATGTTATTCAAATTCATAAATATTGCATCTGCACTGATCATGAGTAGCTAAATCCATAACTAGGGTTGTGGGAACCATGAAGAACCAACAAGGTGAAATTGGATAATTCCTAATTCTTGAAAAGTGTGCATACATGTATTAATTAATTCTCTTTATATTGAATGCATTTTGACGGTGCCCAACATTAGAACCAGCCTAGTGTTACTGACTGTATAAAGGTAGTAATGAATAGGAAAAGAGATTAATTAACAGAATTCGATTGATGTTTCTTTTCAAATCAACCAAACTGGGCAAAGGGAGGTTATACAGGAACAACAGGTAAGGGTTAGTAAAGTCACACTGTGAGGATGAACCAAGTCATGTAGTGAAATTTATCTTTCTCCTGGGCCAAAGGGTTTGGTAAACTTAACTTACCTTTCTGCATGTTACATACTGGAAAAAAATTTGATTATCTGGTAATATCGAGTTAAGGAATCATAGGGAACACAATATCCTAGTTACTCTTCACACTGATTTAACACCTGTCTTAGTTTAGGATTATTTTCTATAGTTGTTACAACTCCCCCCCTTTTTTGGGGAGATAGTAGGTTAATGAACCCAAATTGCCTTGAATTCTTTTAAATCTACCATATTTCTTGTGGGATCGACCTTAACCTTGGTTAGCTTATATATCTTTACAATGATCGTTTTAGCCTAAAAAAGGAGGCGTATCTTGGGTGACATCAATACTTCAGTTGATTCACATTCAAAAGTTCTCTTCTTGGTCACTAATTCCTTCATAAACTTCAGATACTACAACATCACTACAAGGGCTTCTACCAATGGGATATTGATTGAGAGAGAGAGAGAGAGAGTTGAACATGGAAAGAAAATTTTGAAACTTAGTGTCTTCATCTTTCTTTTTCAACCTTTGGAGAAATG
>JAPFFP010006801.1:0-17559 GCA_026153255.1 Solanum medicagineum
CATCTTAGAAGCATGCCAAACATAGAAATCCCTTATAATATTTATACAAAGTGCATAGATATAGGTTGGTTCTCCCGGGCCTTATCGGCAACGGGTGCCAGTCCACCCTAACTGGACTTTGGGGTATGACGTACACCAAGGCCAAGGGTCTTCTCATGCTTCTAATAGGGGATTTGCTAGTGACTTCCTAAGGACCCAAGGTGTTGGTGTTTTGGTACATTGTGAGATGTGTCTTAGGTGTGGTAAGGTTCATAAGGGCCCATTCTTGAGAGATACTAATGCATGCTTTGGTTGTTAGGAAGTGGGTCACAGAAAGGTGATTTTCCGTCAAAATTGCAACAAAGGCAAAGAGGTTCGTCCACAAGGTGCTAATGCAGTTTCTTTGGGTAGAAGTGGATGGCAAGATGGTGCCCTAAGTCACAATCAATTTTATGCTTTGTATTGGAGGCAAGTGATAGATGAGGTCTCTGATGTCGTTACTAGTATGTTGAAAATACTTTACTTTGATATGTCTGCATTGATTGATCTTGGTGCCACTCTTTCTTTTGTTACCCCCTTTGTTGCCAAAAAGTCCCATGCTGAAACCGAGACGTTGCATGAGTCATATGAGGTGTCTACTCCTATTGGTGCATCTATTGTTGCTAGAAAAGTTTATAGATGTTGTCCTATTTGCATCTTGCATAAAATATTGCCTTGTGATCTTGTTGAGTTAGACATGGTTGATTTTGATATTATTATTAGGATTGATTGGTTACATGCATACTATGCTTCTAATGATTATAGAACCCATAGGGTCAAGTTCCAATTCCCAAATGAACCCGTCCTTGAGTGGGAGAGGAAACATTTGGTGGTCAAGGCTTGATTCATCTCCTGCATTAAAGCACGTAAGTTGATCTCTAAGGGGTGTCTTTATCATTTTGTGAGGGTTAGGGATGTTGAGTTGAAAGTCTTTCCCATAGAGTCGGTTCTGATTGTAAATGAGTTTCTTGATATCTTCCCAAATGACCTTCCCAGTGTTCCTCCCTAAAGGTAAATAGACTTTGGCATAAACCTCCTCCTCGATACTCAACCCATTTCTATCCCCCCTTACCGTATGGTCCCGATGGAGTTAAAGGTATTGAAAGAGAAGTTGAGGGACTTATTGGAGAAGGGGTTCATTAGGCGTAGCCAATCACCTTGGCGGTGCGCCAGTGTTGTTTATGAAAAAGAAGGATGGGTCCCGTACGATGTGTATTAATTACCGATAACTCAATAGGGTGGTCACCATCAAGAATAGGTATCCTCATCCAAGGATTGATTGTTTGTTTGACCAATTGTAACGGACTAGCCATTTCTCTAAGATTGATCTTCAGTCCGGGTAACATCAAGTGAAGGTATGGGAGTGTGATATTCCCAAGACGACCTTCCGGACTAGATATGAGCATTATGAGTTTGTTGTGATGTCTTTTGGGTTGACCAATGCACCGACCATTTTTATGGACCTAATAAATAGGTTCTTTAACCCTATCTTGATTCCTTTGTTGTGGTCTTCATTGATGATATTTTGATCTATTCCCGTGGTGAGGAGGAGTATAAGGATCATTTGATGGTGGTGTTGCAAAGATTGAGGGAGGAGAAATTGTATGCTAAATATGAAAAGTGTGAATTTTGGTTGAGGGAGGTTGCCTTCTCGAAGGCATGTGGTATCGAGGGATGGTATTAAGGTGGATCCTAAGAAGACTGATGTGATTAGAAATTGGCCTAGACCATTGACCCCGTCAGACATTAGGAGCTTCTTAGTCTTAGTGGGCTATTATCGGAGGTTTGTGAATGGGTTCTCTTCTATTACTTCCCTTATGACAAAGTTGACTCAAAAGAAGGCTAAGTTTGTGTGGACTAATGAATGTGAGAGGCGCTTTCACACGTTGAAAGATAATCTTGTGTCTGCTCCTATATTGTCACTACCGGATGGGCTTGAGGGATTTGTGGTGTATTGTGATGCTTCTAGAGTTGGTTTGGGTTATGGCTAATGCAAAATGGTAAGGTGATGGCTTATGCTTCTATGCAAATCAAAGTGCATGAAAAGAACTAACCTACCCATGATCTTGAATTGGCCGCCGTAGTATTTTCTTTGAAAATATGGCGACATTATTTCTATAGGGTGAATGTGGATGTGTTCACCGATCATAAGAGCCTCCAATACCTCTTCACTCAAAAGTATCTTAACATAAAGAAGGTGGATAGAACTTCTTAAGGATTATGATATGAGTGTGCATTACAATCCTAGTAAGGAAAATGTGGTGGTAGATGCCTTGAGTAGGGTGTCTATGGTAGCCTAGCTCACGTTGATAGTGGTGATAAGGAGATGGCTAGGGAAGTGCATTGGTTGGCTAGATTGGAGGTTAGGTTGGAGGAGGTTGGTGATGTTGTTGTTGTTGTTGTTGTTGATGATGATGCTTCTAAATCCTCACTGGTTGACGAAGTGAAAGCTAAACAAGATCTTGACCCCTCCTTGTTAGAATTGAAGGCTTGTGAAAGGGAGCAAGGTGGAGCTTTTCTCCTAAGGGGGAGATAGTGCCCTTAAGTACCAAGGTAGGTTGTGTGTACCGTGTGTTAATGGTTTGATAGAAAGGATCCTTGATGAGGCCCATAATTTGCCTTATTCTATTCACCCTGGTTCCACTAAAATGTATAGAGATCTGAGGGAGGTGTATTGGTGGGGGGAGATGAAGAGGGACATTGCCAAATTCGTTTCCGATTGTCATAGTTGTCATCAAGTCAAAGCCGAACAACAATGGCTGGGTGGCCTAACCCAAGACATAGAGATTTTTTGATTGGATTGCCCAAGACTGGAAAAAGTTTTGGTTCCATTTGTGTTGAGGTTGATATGATGACGAAATCGGCTCACTTTCTACTGGTTAAGACCAATGAGGCTGAAGAGTGTGCTAGGTTGTCAATCCATGACTTGGTTAGATTGCATGGGGTTCCTTTATTGATCATATCGGATCCTGAAGCTCAATTTACTTCACATTTTTGGAGATCTTTCAAAAGAGGTTTTGGTACTAGAGTTAAGCTTTCTACGACCTTCCACCGTCAAACGGATGGCCAAACCAAAAGGACCATCTAAACCCTTGGGGAAATGCTCAAAGCTTGTGTGCTAGAGCTTAAAGGTAGTTGGGACTATCATCTCCCATTTATTGAGTTTTCCTAGAACAATAGCTATCATTCTAGCATCGTTATGGCCTAGAGAAATGGATTTTGTTCATCCAGTGTTTCATGTGTCTATGTTGAGGAATGTGTGGGTGATCCAAATGCTATTGTGCCTCTTGATGTTGTGGGTGTGGTTGAAGACAATTTTTGCATATGAAGAGGTTCCGATTCAGATTTTTGATAGGCAAGTGAAGAGGTTGAGAAACAAAGAGGTGGCTTTCGTTAAGGTCCTTTGGAGAAATCCACAAGTGGAAATGCTACTTGGGAGGCCGAGGCGGACAAGTAAAAGCAATATCCTTACCTTTTCCACTCCACTCAAGCTAAAGGTATTGATCCAAGTCCTTTATATGATCTCAAGTCTTAAGTTCAGTCCTCATTTCGTTGCATATGTTCATGTTTAAATTGTCAAGTTTATGACGATTTTACACTTATGATGAGATTTTTGAAATGATCTTTAAGTGCATTGTTGCATCTCTATGTGGGATGAGGTTTCCATGCTTGTGTCTCTCATATACATCCCTTGACATTCGGGGATGAATGTTCCCAAAGGAGAGATATTGGAAAGACGCCAAAAAGTGTCCAAAAATGTGCCTCGAAAGTGCCCGGAATCGTAATTTCCATATATCTCAAAATTCGCGCGCGATATCGAAAATCTGACTTCATATTCTTGTTCAGGGGGTCGTATTTTATGAAAAGAGGGTCAAACCCAATTTAAGAGAAAACTATTAGCAATTTCATTTTTCCAAGTGACGATTTCCAGTGTCGCGCTAGGGGCGCGCAGTAGTGTTAATTTTAGCCCAGTTTTGTCTTCAGTCCAAGACTTTTAAGTCTTGGGCTTAAGTATTCTCAAATGTAAAAATACCTATACTTAGCCATTTTTCACCTTCTTATCATTTTGAACATTCCCCGATACTCATCCAAACACTTAGCCAAATATTTTACTCCTAAACTCAAGTCTCAAAACCATTTTTGGATTCTTAAGGATTGCACTCAAGCGTCAAGTCTCCATCTCCAATCACATCAAGTTCATCTCCAAAGCTAAGGTATGTGGGTTTCTTCCATGGGTTCCTTTCACCCATGATATCCAAGCTTCCTTTTACTTAAATTTGCATGATTTAAAGATGATTTACTCATAGGTCTTATTTATTATGAAAATCACTGCACACTATGTTAGGGTTTATGAATTTGTGACTATTTTGCTATGTTTTGAGCTATGAAACCAAGCTCTATAGTAAGATTTGATGAACGATTTTGATGTATATTACTTGAGAGTGTTACCAAGTATCTATTGATGGTTTTACATTAGATTTTGTAGCATGATAACACTCCTGAATTGCATGGTTTTACACTAGCACTACACACCCTCTAAGTGTTTGATAAAATATTTGATCTGGTTTCTTGAGAAATTGAAGGTCCAATGCATCTCTTATGAGTTGAATGACTATATGATGATGAAATGCATATATGTATATTAGGACTATATGATGATGAAGTGAATTTGTGTTTATGGTATTCTCTATATAGTGTTGGAATGTGACCATGCCCTACTCAGGGGTTGCACGCCGGTTAACCTTGTCAAGGGGTTCCTACCTTGATAACCTATCGGGAGGTTTGTACTCCAGTACTACGAATGTTAGGGTGAGACTATCCATCAACCTTGTTGGGGGTTTGTACCCATCAACCTATCGGGGGTTTGTACTCCGGTACCACGGTGGTGGTAGGGTGTGACGATCAACCAACCTATTGACAGGGTTCGTACCTCAATCACCAAGGGTGGTTGGGTGAAGATCCACCAATAGTTTTGATGGTCTCTTCTTACACATATGGTATGTTCTATTTAAGCGTGTTTTACTTCAAGTACCATTCATACATGTCATATTGTTAGTGTGCTATTCATTGCTTATGATTATACATTGCTATCTCTTGTTGCATTGCATCCTACATACTTAGTAAATTCAAACGTACTAATGCATACTCTATGCCTACATGATGTCACCGTGTAGGAACCGAAGCACCGCTTGATCATCCTTCTCATCCATGTGGCTAGTTCGATTGTCTTACAAGCTTGTTGGTGAGTCCTCTATTTTGGGGACGTTACTTATGGTCTCTTTCTATGTATTAAGACTATCTTTGTTTTGGTTATGTATTGACTATGAGGGTGAGCCTAATTGCTTTTGTTGACCGCCCCTCTTATCTATGTAATAGAGGTGTTGTTGGACATGATATGTATATATGTTATGAGTCATGACTCTCTTATTTCTTGATGTTATGATATGAAAGTTTATCCTTAGTCCCAATTCCCTTGTTTATGCTTATTTCTCATTGTCATTTTAAATGCTTCCACATCCAAGGATGTGTAGTGATATGCTATGAGGCTTGTTTGGGGTTCTTTCGGGTTCCCCTTTCACCGGTCAAGTCTAGGCCCTAGACTTGGGTCGTGACAACAAGCTCTGGAATTGGATCGATTGATGTTTGAATTGCTTGAGGGTAAGGAGAGGCTTAAGTTGTGGGTGTTGATGAGTCCATATTTTGAACTAATTTTGGGCCTAGCTTGCAAAGAAATATTTTCTTTGGTGTGCTATTATTTCCAATCTCTGACTAATATGCATGTGTTGTGTTAGGAAATGGAACTAAAAGTGCACAAATGGACAATACTTGACAAGTTTTTGAAAAGAAATAAAAGTGTCAAAAAATGCAGACAGAAACATTATCACCTACATATTCGGCGATCTGCCAAACACTCAGAGGGACCGCCTAATCATTGCAACAAGAAAGATTCAAGCCTAAGTTAGGAAGGCAGTCAGAATCAATGTAGCCAAACATGTTTGGCGTACAGCTGAATGGCTCAAGAAGCTACCTAAAGTTGTAGGACTCAAAGTCCCAAAACCATGACAAGAAGGCGATGGGAGAGTAACCTTGGTGAATCGCAGACAGTATTGATAGAGTGAAGAACCATTGCCCAATGTTGCAAAGAAACAAAACTTTAATGGGATGAAGAGGAAAGCGGTCAAGTGTATATTCAGCGGATCGTTGGAGTGATCGGCGATGGTTAGCCTTCACCACCGAACGTCAACTCAGTGCATAAACTCTTATAATTATACATGGACTATTTATGAAATTTAGATAGGACACTATACATATCATTCTTCTTAGTTTTACGGAGAGAATAGCATCACATAGAACATTCCTTGCTCTAGAGGACAAAGGGGTGATAATGTTTCAAGCTTTTGGGAAGCAAAACTTTAGGAGATCTGCTAGTGTTAATCAACTTTTCTCTATTCAATGTTGTTACCCAAGACTTCAACTGCTACATTTGGTATTGAATCTAATTTCAAGCATTGGTAGTTAAAATCCCATGTTGGGGGTGTGTAAATAATATGAGTTTTTTATTTATCTATTGGGTCTTTGATATTTTGGCTTTATTGTTTTTGATTTGAGTGAATCACATCAAGTACTATGTTTAATATATAATTTCAAGGTTGCAAACTTGGGGTTTAATTTAGATCTCTAATTATTGTGTTAATCGGAGTATTATAGTGTGGAATGGATGTAATGACTGGAAACCTTCCGAGGTTTCAGTTAAAGGCCATAAGTATGGACTTTCAATGGCTAAGGTTTTAGGGGTTCTGCTGAGACTTCTAAGGCCATACATGTCCTCGGTGGTTTGCTTATGATATTGTAATTGAATCATATGAAATATTTGTTTGTAGTAATTGAACATGTGTTATAA
Source organism: Solanum medicagineum (assembly GCA_026153255.1). Classification (NCBI taxonomy): domain Eukaryota; kingdom Viridiplantae; phylum Streptophyta; class Magnoliopsida; order Solanales; family Solanaceae; genus Solanum; species Solanum medicagineum. The sequence continues at coordinate 6,920 of JAPFFP010006801.1, forward strand.
GCAACCTAGTCTATTCACTCATTATTAACTCAATTAGTGAAATATTTAGACCTAGCTAGTTGATCGATTCCCATATTTTCACATCCCCATAATCTCTTCTAATTTGTTGATTAATTTTCTATTAGAAATTGTGTAGTTGAATCCTGATTTTAATTATCTTAACTCCTAGAATCTACAATTGCTTAGTCCAATGAACCACTTCAAATCGTGAACCATCATTCTGTGAGATTCGACCCCAAATCCAAAATTGGGTAATATGCTGATACGACCACCCCTTCTTCGTTTGAGTAGCCGGGTTGAGCGACATCAGTGGTTAAGGGAAAGCATACATCTCAACCTTGCCACTTGCTCGTGGTCAAGGGTATCACAATATCTCAACCTTGCCACCTGCCCGTGGTCAAGAGATCTGAAAGTGTAAACCTCGCCCTTTCCTCCTACCTAGGTTAAGGGGTAATATAATAAGTGGTACAATATCTCAACTGGAGCCCCTTATCCTGTCCTCCTACCCAAGTCAAGGGATGGAACAACACGATGCGAAATAAAAGCATGTCAATGATAAAAATCAAGATATATATATATACACACACACACATACATACATACATAATGACGTCATGCTAAGAATACCAATATGTAAGCCTATTATAATCATAGAGTGTAAGATCAAATGTCATGACCGGTACCATAATCATCATCATATCTTAGATTGTTGTAATTATGCCAATAGTATAGTATGATAGGAATACCAGACCTCACTTATCCCCAACTATACATAATCAAATATAACAACAAAACTAGGCCTTACTCGTCCGAAAATGTACATATGATCCACAAAAATATCCCAAATGCCCTTGAATTACCACAAACTTTCCCAAATAGTACCACAAGCCTCATACTATCACAATAATATCCAAAAGATATCTCAATTCAAAAGATTTCATCTTAATTTATTAATAGGATCACAATTTAATCAAATTTCGGTACAACTGAGATCATATTCCCATCACAATTCTAATATATCAACCAATTTATTGAAGAATTATGCTAGATCTTACAATTCCTACATAAACATGTCCAATAACTCAAATCCAGTCCCAAAAGGTTAGCTGAACTAACCTTAATTCCGAAACCACACTCGAACAAGCTTTTAATCAATTCAAGTCTCCAAACGTGCAACAAATCAATCAATCGCTATCAAAAATAGATACTACACGTCAAGAGATGAATTCTAATATCCATATTGGCACAAATTAAGCTTAGTAGCAAAATCCTCAAAAATAGCGCTTAAATTTGAAGTTCTCGAATCTTGAAATTGACTTCAAAATTCGATTGTACAAAAAAAAATGGTGTTCGTGGATCAAGATTCCACTAAAATCAAGTTCAAAACCAAGGAGAAATCATTATTTAAAGTTTTGAAATCATACACTAAAAATTCCCAATTTTGGACATTCAAAATTATGAAATTCAACACAAAATTAAGATATAAATCATGGAAATTGATTAAAAAGAGGTCAGGAACACTTACCCAAAAGAATTCTTCGAAAACCTTCCTCAATAATTGCCCCAATATCTGGAAATGTTTGAAAATAGAGTAAAAATGATGTTTCTCAGATATATCACTATTCAAGTAATAAATACACTCTTCGAATGCGGGGTGGGACCCGGAAACACGAATGGAATGCTAGGAAATACTCCACGAATGTGGAACATGGTCTATGAACGTAGAGTAGTACATAGACTAACCTCTGTGAATGCTGGGGTCGCTGATGCAGACATAGAGTATGAACAGGACAAGGTTCCATGAACGCGGAGCCATCGAAGCGATCATGGAGTAGACACGTAGCTGCACCAAATTTCACTTGCACCAGTGATGCTCAAACAACTTCTAAACTGGGGATGGACCCTCAGAACTCATCCGAAATCAGAAACCAAATATATATCCATTACAAAAACAATGATCTATACTTAATGGAATCATCAGAAATTGATTTCAAAGCCTCCTTGTCACAATTATCATGCAATTTCTATAAACTAGTTTAAAACTCAAAATACCAAAACTGCCCTCGGCAACTTCTACACTTATGATGAGATCATTTCTAGCATTAGTTTCTATATCCAGAACTACTGGAACTGTCAAAATTTCATTTCAAACTTTCGAAAACTAGAAATGCAACTTTAGGTCTGAAAATTTCATTTTAACTCCAAATTCAGTTTTGTATTTTCTCCTAGACCAGTTTCAAAGTTCTGGAGCTAATGGAGTCGATGGATCTATGATCCTACACCTGAAACTCAGAATGGTACAAAACTCACCTATTTCAACAACTTAAGCTTCAAAAAATGCAAATACTCATATTTTTAACTTTTAAAAGTCAAGATTTCAGTTCCAATCGCATATATAGTTCAAAATAGGTCAAAACTAACTTATGAAAGGGCAAAATAGTAATTTTCATAGATAAGCTAAAAAATGACCTAGTCATTACATCATTCACCAGTAAAAGTAATGTTCATCTATAAGCATAAAGGGAAAAGAAGTACCTGAAGCATAAAAAAGGCTAGGATATCTGGCCCGGATATCTGACTCCAACTCACAAGTAGCCTTATCAATAGGATGGTGTCGCCTACGAATCTTCCCTGAAGGTATATCTTTGGACCTCAATCTCCAGAACTTTCTATTCAGTATAGCTACCACCTCCTCCTTAAATGGTAAATCTTGACCCAACTCAACTGCATCATAAGAGATCACATGGGACTCATTGGGAATGTACCGATGGAGCATAGAAACATGAAATATGGGATGAACCACTAATAATATAGGTATCAAGGCTAACTCATAGGTAACATCACCAACTCTCCTCAAAATCTCAAATGGGATAATGAGTCTTCAACTGAGATTGCTCCTCTTCCCGAATCTCAACACAGCCTTCATGGGTGAAGCTTTATGCCAAGCACTATCATCTATAGTGAATTCAAGAGGCCTAACTCTCGAATTTCCATAACTCTTTTGGCGGCTCCAAGCTATCAATAGCCTACCCTAGATCAAATTAACACAGTCTATGGCATCTCTGAGTAGATCCACATCCAACACATCTTTTAAACCTGAGTTGAACCATCCAATGGGCGATCTAAACCTCCGGCCATAAAAATACTCAAATGGTGCCATCTGGATGTTGGAATGGTAAGTGTTGTTATATGCAAACTCTGCCAATAGTAAGTGCTGGTCCCATTAGGCCTCAGAATCAATCACACAAGCCTGAAGCTTATCCTCTAACACTTGAATAGTGTGCTCGGACTGTCCATCAATCTAGGGATGAAAAGCTAAACTCAAATCCAAACGAGTACCCAAGACACGCTATAAAGCCTACCAAAAAGGAGAGGCTTTCTGATACTATAGACACTTGCACTTTATCCAATTTGAAAATGTTTCGGGTATATAATCTAGCCAACTGCTTAGCACTGTAGCTAATGTTCATTGGTAGAACATGAGCTGACTTGGTCAAACAACCAACAACCTCCTAAACTGAATCCAATTTTCCAAAGGCCACACACAAACCTATGATGAAGTGTATAGTCACTCACTCCTATTTCCACTTGGGATTGGGCATTCTCTACATGGATCCACTAGGCCTTTGGTGTTCATACTTGAGTTATAGGATATTTGAACACTTCTCCACAAACTCAGCTTTATCTCTTCTCATTTCAAACCACCAATAATGTCATTTTAGATCATGGTACATCTTAGCCACACCTGGATGGATAAAGTATCTAGCACAATATGCCTCCTCCATTATAAATCTCACCCGATCTCCCACCTTAGGCATAAAAACTCTACAATTTATCCTTAATATGTCCTCAGAATCAACAGTAGCCACTTTCGCTTCACCTCTCAATAATTTATCATGAATCATGCATAGTCTAGTATCCTCAAATTGATAAGCATAAGTCTGTCAATGATGTGTTGTGAAAATACAACACTTTTGATGTATAAAACTTGGAATCTTGTGTGTTCTCAGTGCGATGTTAGTACATTTGATGTGTTTTTATGTTTGATTTGCAGGATTTCAGGATTGGCATTGATTTTGAGGATTCATGAGATCCTTGATAAGCCGTAGACTATTCTATGGGTAGTGAAGAAGGTTTCATGTACAATTCCTAAAACGCCCCAAATTTGTTCTTCGGAAATACCCATACTCATAATTTTCATATATCTCAAAATTCGTGCATGATATCAAAAATATAACTTCATAATCTCGATCTGGGGAAAAATTGAGTGAAGGATGTGTATAACCCGGATAGAGGACTTGTAGTGAAAATTAAATTTTGCTAGTTTTCGTAAAACAATGTGCATTCGTGACTAGGCCGCGATGCGGACTGGATGCGAATCACTGTTATTCTTTCCTCAGCGATGGGTCTGCATCACGGACTAGTAATAATTTTTCCTAAATTTTTTTGTTTTGGCCGAGGGCATTTGGGTCATATCCCCATGCCCACTTATGCGTGAAAACACCCATATTTAGCGATTTTTCAACTCTATATTACTCAAAACCCTAACAAAAACCTCTCCAAGACTTAACCAAATATCTCATTCAAATTTCAAGGATTTCAAGCTTAACTTTGGAACTCAAGGATTCTCTTCAATATCTAAGTTCTCTTCAAGCTCATCTCAAGAAACCCATGTTTGAGGTATGTGGGTTTCATCCATTGGGTCATTTCAGCCATGTAGCCCGATCTTCCTTTTCATGAACATCATGTTTTCAAGTTGTATTACCTATGAGTATCCTTTATTATATATTATGAGTATAAATTATGTTGGGGTATAGTGAAATATGGATTGATTATGCATGTCTATCTATTTCAAGCTTATACCATGAATTGATTTTGTCTATTGAGACTATGCATGTTTTGAGCTATGAAACTATGATTTATTATGAGATTTGATGACAGATTTCAAGGTACCCTACATGGAGGTTTTACTACATGTTGGTGGATTGATTTGCATTAAATTTTCTTATCTTATTTCATTCTCGAATTGCATGATTATGAACTAGTATCATGAACCCAGCAAGTGTTTGATAAAATGTTAAGTCAAGAATTCTCAAGTTATTAATGATCTATTATATGATTTACAAGTCAGGTGACTCCATGATTTTACCGGCTTTCAAACATGTACTGAATTTATGAAAAGTATCTATGATATTACAAGTATCAAGTTAAGCCCTATTTCAAGATTATTACCTCTTGTGAGCCATTCATGTTAAAGCAAGGGTTTATGTATTATTATTATTACTCTCGTGTTTTCAAGTTAGGCTAACCATTAGAGTTCAAGCATGTTTATGAGCTACTCTAGTCATGTTCTTACAAGCTATTCATGTTATGATTAAAGTATGATTATTTCAAGTATTCCGTGGGATTAGACGTAACATCGATGAAATGGATGTCGGCATGGACTATCTTCAAGGGTCCATTCTCCTTTCCTTAACCTATGTGCCAACATAGGATGATACTTTACCCTTTCTATAATAGTGGATCCATTTAGTGCACTTTATCATGAAATCCACCCCGAAATAGGATAGGTTCCCGTAAGGGGGGTTACTTCTCCAAAATGTGATGGGCTCCCATAAGGTGAAGTATGATTTACCTTGGTAAGTAGACTATCTCTTTATCTATGAGGGTTGATCATCAGGATTCTAAGTTGTAGCTCGCTTGGTCTTACTCTTATCGGTTAGGGTCTCTTCCCGCACATGTATTATGTTCTATGCAAGTTGAATGATTTACAAGCATGTTTTACTTCAAGCATTGATCATGCATGCCATATTGAGATTACACTTATCTATTACTTATTATTATGCATTTTGACTATATTGGCTTATGTCTTGTTGCATTGCATCTTACATACTTATTATATTCAAAGGTAGTAATGCATACTCTATGCATACATGATATCACCATGTAGTGATCGGAGCACCATTTGATCATCCTCCACATGGCTAGTACGATTCTTTGAAGCAAGCTTTTGTGAGTCCTCAAGTCCTAGGACACTATCTTTATGACTCTTGTTATTTTGAGACTTCTTTTTGCCAAACATTTATTAGTATGAGGGTTAGTCCAGTAAGTGTCTTGGCCCCCGCTCTATTCCATGTTGGAGGTGTTGTTGGATATTATGATTTACTTATGTTTGAGCTTGATTCTTTTACACTTTGCTGAATATCAAAGACTTCCCTTAGTCCTTCTTCCCTTTTTATTATATCTCTTGTTGTTGTTTACTTTGCTTCCGCGACCAAGGATGTGTGATTGATATGCTAAGAGGCTTGTTTGGGTCCCTTCAGGTTCCCATTCTCCATGTCACATCTAGGCCCTAGACTTGGATCTCTTCCCACATATGTATTATGTTCTATGCAAGTTGAATGATTTACAAGCATGTTTTACTTCAAGCATTGATCATGCATGCGATAGTGAGATTACACTTATCTATTGCTTATTATTATGCATTTTGACTATATTGGCTTACGTCTTGTTGCGTTGCATCTTACATACTTAGTATATTCAAAGGTACTAATGCATACTCTATGCCTACATAATATTACCATGTAGGGAATGGAGCACCACTTGATCATCCTCCACATGGCTAGTACGATCCTTTGAAGCAAGCTTTGGTGAGTCCTCAAGTCTGAGGACACTATCTTTATGACTCTTGTTATTTTGAGACTTCTTTATGTCAAAATTTGTTACTATGAGGGTGAGCCCAGAAAGTGTCACGATCCCCTCTCCATTCCATGTTAGAGGTGTTGTTGTATATTATGACATACTTATGTTTGAGCTTCCCGAAAAGACTTCCCTTTGTCCTGCTTCCCTTTTTTTTATATCTCTTGTTCTTGTTTACTCTATTTCCGTGACCAACGTTATGTGGCTAATATGCTAAGAGGCTTGTTTGGATCCCGTTGGGTTCCCATTCATCGTGTCACATCTAGGGCCAAGGTTTGGGTCGTGATAATCCCAGTAAGGGGTAGATTTATGAAGTTTTGTCTATGAACAAACAGATAAGTCATGGAATACTTTACGAGTTATAGATCAGGTCTCATACCCTGAGCATCTGAGAAGAAGGACTTTCCAAATCTTTATCAAATTAAACCCCCTATGAGCCATAGAACCTTGTACGGGCTGTAGAGGGGTGTCGTAGAAGTCAAGTCCAGATTTGCAGCAACATAGTACAAAAGCCCGATTATGGGCCATAAATCACTGTATGACCTATAGTATATCTCATGGAGCCTACTAACCTTGTTATCCTATTTTGTTTTGTATTTATATTTTAAACAATATAAATAGGTTTTTAGGTTATTTTTCTTGAGGATTTTAGAGAGTTAGGACTTGTACACTTTAATTCATCTTCTAATTACAATCTTGTGATTCTCATTGAAGTTTGGATTTTCTTGTTCTTAATTCAATTGTGTAAGTGCTCTATTATGTTATTCAAATTCACAAGTCTTGCATCTACACAAATCATAAGTAGCAAAATCCACAACTAGGGTTGTGAGAAGCATGAAGAACTAACAAGGTAGAATCAGATAATTCATAATTCTTGAAAAGTGTGCATGCATGTATTAATTAATTCTCTTCATTTTTCATGTTTTCTAGTGGTGGCCAACATCCGAACCCACTTAGTGTTACTGACTGCACCAATGTAGTAATTAATGAAAAAAGAGATTATTTAACAGGATTTGATCGATATTTATCGTCTAATAAACCAAACTGGGCTAAGGGAGGTTTTATTGGGACAATAGGTAAGGGTTAGTAATGTCACACTAGGGGGATGGACCAAGTCACCTAGTGAAATTCACCTCTCGCCTGAGGCAAAGGGTATGGTGAACTTAACCTACCCTTCTACATTCTACACACTAGAAAATAATTATGTTATCTAGTGATACTAAGTTAGGAAATCATGGGGAAACACGATACTCTAGCTTCTCTCCATATCGGTTAAACCCTTGTGTTAGTTAGATTTACTTTTTATTTGTTATTATAAACCTCCCGTTTGAGGAGATAAGTTGGTTAATAACCCAATTTACAGAATTGAATTCTTCTAAGTCTACCATATTCCCTTGGGTCCAACCCTAGCCTTGGTTAGGTTCTATTTCTTGACAAGAACTGCTTTAGCCTCATAAAGGAGGTGTAGCTTGGGCATCATCAAGATTTTGGCGCCATTGCTGGGGAATACAACTAGACTTGTTTAACTCAAATTATTTGGGACTTAATCCGTATTTCCTTCGTTTTATATTTTTTGTTTTTTTGTTTCTATTAAGGGTGTAAGTGTAGTATATGCCCAACACGTGAAATTGAGGCAAACTTTGACTCCGTTTTACCCAGAGATCCAGAGAACATCAAGAAGAATAGCCCAAGATAACGCTAAGAACACATCAAATGCAGCTCTGAACCTAAATGAGAATGAAAAAACCAACAATGAAAACCCACCTCCTCTCGAGGATATTTCTCCACAGCCACAAGAATATGCCAATTTTTATCATTGGAATCAATACCGGCTGAACCTATGGCTATGGAGGTGAATGGAGCCATTGTGTTGCCACCACTATCGACTTACACAAAGTTTGTGGTTTTGAGTGAGTTTCTTTAGATGCTGTAGAATGGTGGCTTGTTCGCGGGGCTACCATCAGAGGATCCACATCGCCATCTACACAACATTGCTTTAGTGTGTAGGAGTGTTATGGGGACATAGAATCTATCTTTGGAAGCTGTTGAACTTCGTGTTTTCCTATTATCTCTAACAGGCAAAGTAACAGGCTATCTGAGCTCTCGCAGAGTTCGATCACCAGTTGGGGTGAATTCCAAAGGGCTTTTTAGGAGGCGTACTTCCCTAGATCGAAGAAGCTCAAGTTGAAAGAACAGATCAACAACTTTGAGCAACTTCCTAGTGACTTGATCAGTACTACATGGGAGTGGTTTACTAAGTGCTTGGAAGAGTGTCCCAGACCATAAAATTGTTGATGATACCTTGGTGAAGATCTTCTACCGTGCCCTTGATGAAAATAGTCAAGCCTGTGCTGACACCATTATGGAGGCATGTTCTTAGATCGACCATTTAAAAGGATTACTGAAAGGATGGAGAGAATGGTAAAGACCAATAGTGCATAGGGGCAAAGAGACAGATGTGACGATCCAAGCCTAGGGCCTAGACGTGACATGGCGAATGGGGAACCCGAAGGGATGCCAAACAAGCCTCTTAACATATCATCACAAATCCTTGGTTGCAGAAGCAAGTAAATATCATAAAAGATTAGCAACAAGGGTAAGGGGACTAAGGGGAAACTTTCATATCATAAACCTCAAGAAACGAGAGAGTCAAGGCTCATAGCATAGAAACATAACATGTCCAACAACACACCTCTACTACATAGATAAAAGCGGGGGCCAAGACAAACAGCCGGGCTTACCCTCATAGTCAAAGTATACAATAAAGATAGAGATTAGCAATACATAGCATAAGAAGATAGACCAATATCCCCAGAATGGAGGACTCACCCAGTAGCTTGAGAAATATTGTCCTAGCAACGTGGAGGATGATGATGATAAAGCGGTGCTCCGGTTCCTACATGGAGACATTATGTAGGCATAGAGTATATGTTAGTATGTTTAAATGTACTGAGTATGTACGATGCAATGCAACAAGAGATATGCATCAGAGTCAAAATGCATAGAGATAAGCATTAGATAGCATGATAACAATATGGCATGTACGATTAATGCTTAAGTAAAACATGCTTACATAGAATATAATACATGTGTAAGTAGAGACCATAATATATTGGTGGATCATCTCACCCTACCACCCTTAGTGATTGAGGTACCAACCCCATCAATTGGTTAGTGGATCGTCGCACCCTACCACCTTTAGTGACCGAGGTAAACCCCCTGACATGGTTATCAAGGTACAAACCCCTAGATATGGTTGGCGGATTGTGTCACTCCACCACCCTTGGTGATTGAGGTACAAACCCCTCAACTGGTTGGTGGATGGTCTCATGCTACCACCCTTGGTGATCGAGGTACAAACTCCTCGACATGGTTACTGAGGCTCTTAACCCCCCCCCCCCCCCCGAGGGAGGCATAATCAATTTCCAAAAACACTATATAGAAGAATATCATTTACATACATTTTTATCATCATCATATAGTCATTGAAATCATAAGACATGCATTGGACCTTCAATTCCTCAAGAAACCATAAGCGGACATTTTATCAAACACTTGCGGGTATGTAGTACTAGTGTAAACCTATGCAATTCAAGAGTGGAATCATGCTAGACAATTCAGTGTAAAATCATCAATAGATACTTAGTAATATCCTCAAGCAATGTACATCAAAATCCTTCATTAAATCTCACACAAGATCTTAGATTCATAGCTCAATACATGCTAAAACAATCACAATTTCATGAAATCCCAACATAATGTATAGTGAAATTCATAATAAGTAAAACTCATGAGTAAATCAACTTTAAATCATGCAATTTAGGGTAAAAGGAAACTTGGGCATCATGGGTGAAAGGGACCCATGTGTAACAGCCCAGACCCACACGTGCATATATTGTCCGCTTTGCCAGCCATGGGTCGCCCATACGGCCATGGACCAG
>JAPFFP010006812.1:0-40633 GCA_026153255.1 Solanum medicagineum
ATGGTCATGTCTTGTACTTCAGACATCGTGGCCCCAACGGCCTAGCTATACGCATCACCTTTTAACTTGTTATCTCCATTTATCTTCCTGGAATCAGCCAAACATAGAAGATCCTTATAACATGTATACAAGACGCACAGATATAGGTTGGTTCTCCCGAGCCTCATCGGCAACCGGTGCCAGTCCGCCCTAATAGGACTTTGGGTGTGACAAAAGATTTTGTCAAGGCTAGAAGCAACAAATATAAGTAAAAGGACTAGGTCCCTGAAAAGAAAAGAAAGAAGGCTGCAACATACTATATTGTGAAGAAGGCTCTTGCTGTCTGGGAAAATTCATCAAGTGAGTCCACGGAGTCTGAACATACTGAGGATGCTTCTTTGATGGCTGTGAAGGAAGATGATTAGATCTTTAACCAAATGTTTTGATTCATGGTAAACTCTAAAGATGATGATGAACCTATGAGAGGTAACCCTATCTAATTTTAACCAAAATCTGCACATCTTTTCTGCTAAGTTGAGGAAGTTAGCTGCTATTCTTATTGATTCGAGTACAGAGCTAACTACTGAAAAGAATGCATTGAATAATCAATTAGATCTTGTTCAAAATGAAAAAATTGCCTTAGTTTTTCAGTTATCTGAAGTGGAGAAACATGTCTTAGATATGGAATTAGATAATGTAACTATTTGTCAAAAGTTGAATGAAGAAACAAAGGGTTATCAGAAAGGGAAGGAAACAACTAGTAACCTACAAATTGAGATTGAAGCTAGTTCGAATGATGCTGAGGAAAAACATGCTATGGCACTAGAAAGGAATACTCAGCTAGAAAGGGACCTAGCCTGAGTCAAAGAAGAGTTCTACAAATCGCTCAAATGGACTACTTTTTCAAAAATGCTAGAAATGCTGACTCATCAGGAAGAAAATAATAAGAAAGGTCTATGGTTTGTGAAGAAGGGTCTACCTCATTCTATTCATTGCAAAAATATCAATGTGCCAAACTTGTTATTGTGCATTTACTATGGAAAGAGAATGGTCATCTAAAGATTAAATGTGCTACATGGAAAAGTTCTGAAAAACAATTGGCAGGATACTTTGAATAATAGAAGAAAAAATGAAGGGGCCTATTCCAAGGGTGAATTCTCAAAATAATTCTAAGCTACAAAAAGTGATTCTACCTCTCTGGACAAGAAAAGTGTTAATTACCCTCTTATCTACTTATTGGGAGCTCAGATTGAAATGGGTTCCCAAATTTAACAAGTGATCTCTTATAGGTAAGTGAAGGAAGCACCAACCAATGCTGGTACATGGATAGTGGCTTCTCAAAGCATGTGACTAGAAATGTTGAAAGCTTCATTTCACTCAAAGCACTTCAAGGTGGTGGCATTTCTTTTGGAAATACAAAAAGGATTACTGTAAGGACCCGGGATTTATGCGGCCTTAATAGTGCATGGAATTTGCTTTTGGAAAGTGTTTGACCAAGGTTACACCACAAGTGCACCTCCACGGGTCGTGTGAAGCTTCATTGGCCGTGTGAAGGAGTTTTGAGGTGGCCCTTGGCCTTGTGTGTAGAGTGCTTGGCCTTACATTGGAGTTCAAGACCAAGGCATTCATTACTGAGCACCGCACAGCTCGTGTGACACTTCACTAGGTGTATGGTGGCTTGTGAGAGGATCCTTTTCCTTGAAATCATCATTTTGGCTAAGACACGTCACACACGAACCCCTTCATGGGTTGTGTGGTGGCTCATATAGGTGTTGGCATTACAATTTTCTTAGTATGGGATCACCTTGTTGGAATTTGACCATTGAAGATTGTCCCTAAGTGAAGTCACATGGACAGCCATACGGTCCGTTTGACACTACACGATTTGTGACGCCCCCTTATAGGAACCTTGGTAACTTTTTGTCACTCATTTTATTGATGACTTTCTTGTAATTTGTCTATTCCTAAGGATCATTTATGACTTTCTAGCCTATCCTAAACCTCTCAAAAGATCTATACTCTTCAATTCCCATTCTAATTTAATTCATACACTTAGAATATTCAAACTTTCATAAAAAAACTCCTCTCAAGTGAGCCTTGAAGGATCGGCTTGGAGGTTAAGGAAGGGTTTTCTTCTTCAATCAATTTCTTCTTGATTCTTCTTATTAGTTAAGGTATGTGGGATTGATTCATGGTCCTTTCCAACCATGAAGACTCCAAACTCTTTTCGCTCCTTGATTTATGAATTTAAGCTTACTTTGAATATGAGTCTTTTAAATTATTATTTATTTGATTCAATTGAGATCTGGGGTATGTTTTTAATTGATCTTTTCAAAGTGATTCAAGACCTAATATGAAGAAGCGCATCGATGTTATGAAGATTAAAAATGTGAATATCCCCTTTAAAGTTTGATTTAAGCATGGGTAATCGAAATTATGATTTGAATGCGGATTTGCTTGAATTTCATATTGTATTGTTGATTGAAGTTTAAATCCATATTGCCCATGCTATTCTCATATGATTCATAGAATATGCATATATGAGCATTTGTTTTATGATGATTATGAAGTGGACTATGACCCAATTATGTTTATGAATATGATTTTTATGAGAATATGAGTATGACAAGAATGTGATCACATAAATATCTATGATGTTGCTCCTTGAGAAACTCTGGGTGTTTACACCACTTTGATATGTATGAATGAGCTATTCCTATGCATGAAAGTTTGATTTGAAGTATGATTTGGCTTTTTTATCCTAAGTATGTATGATTATGAAGAATGTTTGGCTTTTGAGCCTAAGTATGCATTGAAATGATTTGTGCCTCTTTTGAAAGCATGTATACGTATATGTATTCTTGTGAGATGAGGACTTATCATCGAGCAGACTTGTGGGAGGTAGGTAATCTCCAAGGGCTCAGTACCCAATTCCCATAACTATGTGCTACCATAGGTATTTGTTTATGGTAACCCTTACTGATATTGGAGTCCCGTAAGGTACAATTACAACTTTGATATGATATGATATGATATGAAAATCCCATCCAAAATGGGAGACCTGTAAGGAAGGTCTTCTCCTAAATGGGAGGCTCGTAAGGAGAAGTATGGTCTACCTTTGTCAAGTAGATCATCTCTAATTCGATGTGGAGAAGACATCGGAATTTCAAGTAATAGCTCGCTTGGTCTTATATGTTGGTTGAGATCTCATTCCCTCTATGTTAAAGTATTATGGCATTGCATTCATCATGGATTTCATGACATATTGATATATTACTCTCATTTGTTTATGTACTTCTTTCTATATATATGTGCCCTAGTCATATAACATGGAATGCAGGCTTAATGAGTTCCGATGCATTGCGTACCCGTATACTTAGTATATTGAAACGTATTAACACATACTTTTTGCCTACATAATCTAACCATGTTGGCACTAGAGACTATATCCATTGACGACTAGCTCAGATTGTGAAAGTGTTATGGTGAGTCCTATCATTCAAGAAGAAGCCATCATCCATCTACCTGATATATTGCTTCCTCTTATGTTTTATTTACTTTGAAGGTGAAAAGTGGGACATGTCTTGGCCCTTGTCCTATTCTATGAATTAGAGGCATTATTGGACAATATGGAGACTCTTTTATAGATTTATGCTGTATTTCTCTATTTAGACATTTTGGTTATGACTATCTATTGAATATTGATATTGTGATGTTTTGTTTTGTTGTGATGCAGAAATGTGGAAAGTCCTAAGTCCCATCCTTTCCCTATGCATAAGTCATACTTACCATCCCCTTAGTTATTATGTGTTATGTCTATGTGGATCATCTTAATACCTATCCCTATAATATCCCCATAGCGTGAGTCCTAATTTTTCGTCTCTTAGAACGATGTGTTTATTACTTCACTATGTGCTTCCGAACCGATGATGTGAATGTGGATACTCTGAGGCTTGTTTGGGGACTCTCGAGTTTCCATTTACCATGTCCCTCCTATACTCTAGGTTTGAGTCATGACAAGCTTTGTATCAGAGCACTAGGTTAATTAAATGATCCTCAGAGTCCAACATGCTATGTCAAGTAGAGTCCTATTCATGGGTGTGAAGTGCACTATGCCTATGAGTGGGAGGGTATGATGGCGTTTTAGGAACTGTCTCACCTTTTCACGTCTCATGTCATGCTATGGACAGTGTATTAAGGCTTCCTAACCCTGATGATGTCCTTGCTTCATTACAGAAGATGCCTCCATGAAGAGCTCCTCTACCAAGATAGGCCTCAGTTAATGAGGATCGATTTCCTCAAGATCTTTTGGGATAGCCGATTACTCATGGAGAATTCTATATTGCTATTACCATGCTTGTACAAGTGGTGAAAACCCAGGCAAGACAGGTTAATCTTCCTTCTCATGCTTCTACTCTAGCTGCTAGAGTGAGAGACTTTACCCGGATTAATCCTTCGGAGTTCTATGGATCAAAAGTCAATGAGGATGTTCAAGACTTCATTAATGAACTCTCAAAGGTGTTAAATATTATAGGAGTGGCTTTGGAGGAGAAAATTGAGTTAGATGCTTATCAGTTGAAGGATGTGGCTCATGTGTGGTACACGTAATGATTGATGGCGAGGGTCTGTGGTGATGGGGTTAATTGGGAATAGTTCAAATTTGCTTTTCTTGATTATTTCTTCCCTCTTGAGCTTGGGGAAGCTAAGATGAAAGAATTTATCAACCTCAAACAAGGTGGTATAAGTGTAAGGGACTATGCCCTCAAGTTCATAAAGCTCTCCAAGTATGCTCCTATACTAATGGCTAGCCCCTTTGTAAGCATGCAGAAGTTTATTTCTGTGATCTTTGATATGGTTGTGAAATAATGTCATATGGCTATGATTATTCGGGATAGGGACATCTACATGCTCATGACATATGATGAACAGACTGAAGGGGAATATCTCAAGGAGAAGAGGGTGAATGATTCTAAGAGGGCTCGTTATGATGGTGGGTTCTCCAACCACCAAGGGTGGTGGTGGTTATGGTCGCTTCCAACAGGGACAAGGTTCTATACAAGGGTTGCCAATACTACAGTGCCTCCTCCCAAGGCACAGGTTTGAGGTTGGCCAATGCCCCCTCTGTGTGCTACTTTTGAGAAAAATCGCTCGGGTGCGTGCTTTAGGGGTGCTTGCTTTTTGTGTGATGATAAGAACCACATGATTGTTGATTTTCCTAATGTTGGATAGAAGGTTAAGGTCAAGTGACCTAAGGTGATCAATGCCAGTAATGAGCTCCACAAGGTGGTACCCCCTTCATCAACACAAACCACACTCCTAATAGATAGTGTACTAAGAGCATCGGCTACAACATTTGACTTGCTGGGATGCTATTGCACACTTATATCATAGTCGTTAAGGAGTTCCAACCACCTCATTTGCCTCAAGTTGAGATCCGTTTTGGTGAGCACGTACTGCAACCTCTTGTGATTGATAAAAACATCAACATGGACCCCATACAAATAATGCCTCCAAATGTTCAAAGCAAACACCACTGCTGCTAGCTCAAGATCATGAATCGAGTAATTACGGCCATGCACCTTCAATTACCTTGATTCATAAGCTATCATCTTACCATTTTGCATAAGCACACAACGCAACCCAATCCAAAATACATCACAATATACAACAAACCCATCGGAGCCATCTAGTAGAGTCAAAATAGGAGCCGATGTAACCTGATCTTTCAAAGTCTAGAAACTCTCTTCACATTCATCTGACCATACCAACTTGGACTTCTTTTGAATCAACTTGTCTGTGGAGATGTAAGAGTTTTGAAACCATTAACAAACCTCATGTAATAACCAACATACCCAAGAAAACTTTGAATATTCGAAGGAGTTGATTATTTAGGCCAATCCTTCACGACCTTGATATTCTTTGGGTCAACCTTAATACTATCATCGGACACCACATGACCCAGAAAAGCTACTTTATAGAACCAAAACTCACATTTACTAAATTTAGCGTACAATTGCTTCACCCTCAATGTCACAAGAACCAACCTCATGTGATCCATATACTCTTGCTCACTTCGGGAATAAATAATGATATCATCGATGAAGGCAACTACAAAACTATCAAGAAACAACTTGAACACCTGATTCATGAGATCCATAAACACAACCAGAGCATTTGTTAAATCGAATGACATCATAAATTCAAAGTGCCCATATCTAGTTTGGAAAGCCGTTTTGGGAATGTCACACTCCCTAACCTTCAATTGATGATAACAGGAATGGAGGTCAATTTTTAAGAAATGGGTGGCTCTTTGAAGTTGATCAAACAAATCGTCGATCCTGGCAATGGATACTTATTCTTTATTGTTACCTTATTCAATTGCCTATAATCAATGCAAATCTGAAGATACCCATCTTTCTTTTTTACAAATAATATCAGAGCACCCCATGATGATATACTTTGCCTAATGAAGCCTTTCTCCATCAAGTCCTTCAATTGATCTTTCAACTCCTTCAACTTAGCCGGTGCCATACGATAAGGAGGAATATAGATAGGTTGAGTATCCGGGAGAAGATCAATGCCAAAGTCTACTTCCCTTTCGAGAGGAGTACTGGGCAAATCTTTAGGTAACACATCCAGAAACTCATTAACCACCGAAACTGATTCAAGAGCAGGTGACTCAGACTCCACATCTTTGACCTCACAATATGATAGATACACCCCTTATAAATCATCTTTCAGTCCTCGAGGTAGGAAATAAATCAAACTCTAATAATGGAGTTCACTCTATTCAAGAACAGGCTCACCCGGAAATTGGAATTTAACGTTCTAGGTTCTACAATCTATAGAGCCATATGAAGCACACAACCATTCCATCTTGAGAACAACATCAAAATCAAACATCTCAAGTTCCAGAAGATCACATGGAAGCACTTTATGCAAAAGAAAGATAGGACTATCACGACCCAAGCCTAGGGCCTAGACGTGACACGGTGAATGGGGAACCTGAAGGAACCCCAAACAAGCCCCTTAGTATCATACACACATCCTTGGTCGCGAAAGTAAAATAAACAATATCAAGAGAGTATAGATAAGGATAAGGGACTATGGGAAGTCTTTAATAACATAAATCATAAAGAGTCAAAGCTCAAAGCATAATTACACCGCTTGTCTAACAACACCTCTAGCATAGATTGGGCGGTGCCCAAGACACTATCTGGGCTTAACCTCTTTGTATCAAAGTTCAACATAAGAGACAACAAGGGTAAGAGTGCAGAGCTAGCGCCCCTGAACTTAAGGACACACTAATAACTTATCTTCTAGATGTCCAAACCAACCAAGAGGAGGATAATTGTGAGGAGCTCCAGTTCCTACATGGTAACATCATGTAGGCATAGAATATGCGTTAGTACATTGGAATGTACTAAGTATGTAGGATGCAATGCAACAACAAATAGGTAACATAGTCAAAATACATATACATAGGCAATGGGTAGTGTAATGATAACATGGCATATTTGATCAATGCTTGAGGTAAAACATGCTTAATCATAATCTAGAACGTAAACTTAATATGGAATATATGTATGCTTGAACCTTACCAACATGCTTGAGATGGGCTACATAGCCACCCACTCACCTTACGGTATAACCTTTACAGAGAGTGTTACCAATACCCCTACATAGCCATTACGATAGGTAGTATAAGGTATCCCCTACTTTATGATATAATCTTTTAGCTAGGAGCCGTGAGTTATCCTACCTTACGGTATAATCTTTTTGGTAGGAACCATGAATTATACCTTACGACATGGCCTTTTCGGTAGGTGTTATTGGATATCCTTACCTTACTATATATTTTTTTCAGTAGGAGCTATGAGTCATTCTACCTTATGGCATGGCCT
Source organism: Solanum medicagineum (assembly GCA_026153255.1). Classification (NCBI taxonomy): domain Eukaryota; kingdom Viridiplantae; phylum Streptophyta; class Magnoliopsida; order Solanales; family Solanaceae; genus Solanum; species Solanum medicagineum. The sequence goes on from JAPFFP010006812.1 coordinate 7,884, forward strand.
TTTCGGTAGATCTTATAGAATGTCCATATCTTATGATATAATCTTTTCGGTAGGAATAATGAAAATAGCTCATCAAACCATCACATTGAAGTATTAAGAAAGAACTCCTCATTTTCCCAAGAACACAACAAACATGAGAGCCCAAACTTTTGTAATACCGTAGGTGCTTTACATGATTTACACACACACACATATAGATTCCTTTCATCATCATAAAGCCCCTTGATTCATAAGCCGTGCAATAGATCATCATTAACTCAAGAATCCTTAATAAGACATTTTTGTAAATACTTGGCGGGTGTGTAATGCTAGTTCAAAATTATGCAATTCAAGACTGAAATGATGTGAGAAAAATCAATATAAATCAACCCACCAACATTTGTTAACACCCTCATGAAAGATACACTGAAATCTCCCATCAAATCTCATTATAGATCATAGTTTCATAGCTTAAAACATGCATAGTCACAATAGACCATCTCATAGTATAAGCTTAAAATAGGTAAACATGTGCTTTTATTCAATATTTCATGAAACCCCAATATAACTTTTAATCATAGTCCATAATGAGTAATTCCCATAAGCAACACAGCTTGGAAACATGCAATTTTCATAACAAGGAAGATTGGGCTTCATGTGTGAAAGGTACTCATGAATGAAACCCACATACCTTAATCTTGGAGCTTCTTCAATAAGAACTTGAGGAGGATTTGGGACTTGAGTTGGTTTCCTTGAACTCCAATAAAACTTCTTGAAAATCGCGAGAATAGATGGAGCATTTGGTGAAGATTAGAGAGGAATTTGAAAGTTTTTGGTGAATTTTTAGGGCTAAAATGGCTAAAGAATGAGAAACATTTGCATATATAGGTATTGGGTTCTTACCCAATTGCCCTAGAGTAAAAAAGGAATTTTTTCAAAAATTTTTGAACTAGTCCATGCCAGGTCCGCGTCCCGGACTATTCACGGACAATACTGTTTTTGTGAAGTTTCGCCAAAAAATTATTTTCTTGATACGGATAATGTATACCTTGTAAGTACTCATTTCCCCACTCAATTTTTTCTTTGAACAAGAATATGAAGTCAGATTTGTGAAATTCTGCACAAATTTTGAGATATTAAAAAAAATGCATCATAGGGTCTTTTCGAGCTACGTGGAGGGGTGTTTAAATATCCTTATTTGAGATATAAGGGAATTACGATTATGGGGCACCCTTAGGAAAGTGTGCGGAGTTTCAATATCTTCACCTTGGGAATATTCGGCCCCGAATGTCGAAGAAACATGGGTAAGAGAAGAAATTATGAAGGTTCTAGCCCAACCTGAATGCAACAAATGCACTTAAACCTCATTTTCAAAAAGTTTCAACATGAATGTCAAATGTCACTATAAACTTGTTTCCATGATCATGACTGCATGCAAAATGACCTAGGGGTTGAAACTTAGGACTTGAAATCATAGAAAGGGTTTAATTTGCTATCTCAAGCTTGAATAGAATGAAAGAGGTACGGATATCGCTTCTTCATGCGTGCTCCAGCTCCCCAAATAGCATTCTCAATTTATTGATTCCTCCACTGAAACCCTGACATATGTTACACCTTTGTTCATCAACCCTTTCACATGTTCACAAACATCTCCACCGGGACTTCCTTATAGGTCAACTCATCCTCCACAACTCCCATAACCTCAAAGAGTTCTATAGCATTTGGGTCACGTCTACACATCTCAACAGACACATGGAAGACTAGATGAACTATATTCATACCAATGGGCAACTCCAATTCATAGGCTACGTTACCAATTCTCCTCAACACCCTATAAGGACTCTCACACCTTGGGCCTAATTGTAAACCTTATACACACATAGCCCACCTTGGTACCTAAAGCTGCCATTTCCCCTTGGGAGAAAACCTTCATTCTCAACCTCACCCAACCTCATTCCTAACCTAGTCAACGGGTGTACTTATCCAACCACCTTTTTGCTACCCAAAGATCTCCACTTTCCATAATTAGCAAGCGACCTCTTATTCCTCAAAATTCGCAACATCTCCCTCAAATGATTCACAAGCTCTTCCTCACCTCCATAAATGAACCATCATACCATCACTAAAGGCCACCATAAAAATATTGAGGTAGGGATTAAAGATCCTATTCATGAGACCTATAGACACAGTTGGTGCCCTAGCCAAACCAAAAGTCACTAGCCCAAATTTAAACTATTGGAAAGGACATCAAGAACTCATTGACCACTAGAATCGACTTAGTAGGAAGAACCTTAGGCTCAAATCCCTACTCTTACAAGATGATAAATGCAATCCTTATAGATCAATTGGAGCTTAAGACAAGAAATGAACTTACCCATCCAATACCACCTTACAATTCCCCACTCAAGGACGGGTTCATTGGGGAATTGGAATCTAACTCTATGTGTTCTACAATCAATGGAGACACAATTGTATGTAACCAATCCATTCCAAGAATGATATCAAAGTTCACCATATCTAATTCAACAAAATCACAAGGCAAGACCTAAGGCGATATGACCATGGGACAATTTCTATGGACTTTTCTAGTAACACTAGACTTACTAATGGAGGGGTAATAGGTTATCATAACAATTCAGGACACACATGAAGCCCACTAGCAACAAAAAGAATTAATGAAAGAAATAGCGTCACCCGGACCTATCAATGCATACACCTCAAAGTCAAAGGAAACCTCAACATACCAGTAGCAACATCGGGTACCTCATCCCCTCCTTACCTCCCTTGAAGAGCATAGAACTGATTATGTCATGGAGCACCCCCTTGGCCACCTTGAGCCTCTTGATCAACATGACCACCTTGCCCTTATGGTTGACCATCTTTACCTTTGTTGTGAGCATGTGGACAATCCGGAATTTTATGGCCCATCTCACCACACCCAAAGCATGCACCCGTGTTCCTTCAACATGCGCCACTACGATTCCTCCCACATTTTGGGCATCTAAGACGAGTCACCCCATTATCACCCCCTTGGAGCCTTGGGTTAGGAGCCTATACTTAGAAACTCTCTTATTTGGAGCACTAGAGGATCCTTGCTTGAAACTTGATACTTTGTTGGAATCGATCACATTAAACCTATCCCTCTTGGACTCCTTACTTCTCTTTTCCCTAAGCTTTTCTCCCTGTAGTTGTTCGGCATAAGCCATGAGGCGGGAGAAATCCATATCATTAATCAACATAGCAGAACGACACTCCTCATTCACCAAATCGGATACACACATCACAAACTTGTTCATCCTAGACCTTGGTTCGGCCACCAATTGTGGAGCATAATTTGAGAGTTGGTTTAACTTGAGGGCATACTCCCTCACACTCATCGACCCTTGCTTTAAATTCATTATTTCCATCATTTTTGCCTCCCTTAGCTCAAGAGGGAAGAACCGGTTGAGAAATGCCACCTTAAACTCTTCCCAAAGGATCACATTATCGTTCCCCTTCTCCACCTTCCATTGGGTGAACTACATTTGAGCGATCCCCTTGAGTTGATAGGCCTCCAAATACGCTTGTTCCTCCGATCTAACCCCCATAATAGATAACACTTTATATACCTCATCAATGAAATCTTGAGGATCCTCATCCACTTTAGACCTATGGAACTCCGGTGGGTTCATCCTAGCAAAATCCCTCACCCTTGAGGCCAGAGTGTGAGCATTAGGAGCTTGGGCCCCTTGATGAATTTGTTTGGTCATTTCCTATGCCAACATAGTAATAGCATTCCGGAACTCAACTTTGGTAGCCCCTCCATCTTGAGAAGCTTGAGCAGCGGGGTAAGCCGGTAGTCCTGCGGGTGCATGAGCCCTCTTTGGCCTTCCTCTTTGTAGCGGCATGATCAACAACTAGAAGAGCAAAGAACATCTGTTATGGGAAAAGACTTATTTTAAGAAGTGAAACATTTCCTAAAACGCCTCATAGCATCCTATTCATTGTTGTACCGCGCTTCACAACCATGACTAAGACTCTAATCAACGCGGTGTGTTGGATTTTCGAGGACCATTAACAATCATGTGCTTTGATACCAAGTTTGTTATGGGCCAAGCCTAGGGTCTAGACATGACACAACAAATGGGGAACCCAAAGAGACCCCAAACAAGCCTCTTAGCATATCATACACATATCCTTGGTCGCGGAAGCAAAATAAAAAAGATCAAGAGAGTATAGATAAGGATAAGGGACTAAGGGAAGTCTTTAATAGCATACATCATAAAGAGTTAAAGCTCAAAGCATAATTACACCGCTTGTCTAACAACACCTCTAGCATAGATTAGGCAGGGGCCAAGACACTTTCCAGGCTCACCCTCTTAGTATCAAAGTTCAACATAAAGAGATAACAAGGTTAAGAGTGCAAAGCTAGTGTCCCCGAACTTGAGGACACACCAATAGCTTATCTTCAAGATGTCCAAACTAGCCACAAGGAGGATAATCTGAGGAGCTCTGGTACCTACATAGTAACATCATGTAGGCATAGAGTATGTGTTAGTACGTTGGAATATACTATGTATGTTGGAAGCAATGCAACAAGAGATAGGTAACATAGTCAAAATGCATATACATAGGCAATGGGAAGTATAATGACAACATGGTACATATGATCAATGCTTGATGTATAACATTTTTAATCATAAACTAGGAATGTAAACTTAATATGGAATATATGTAAGCTCGAAACTTACACCAACATGCTTGAGATGGGCTACATAGCCAACTACTCACCTTGCAGTATAACCTTTTTGGAGAGTGTTACCAATAGCCCTACCTTGTGGCATAGTCTTTTTGGTATGTAGTATAAGACTACCCTACTTTACAATATAATCTTTTAGGTAGGAGCCGTGAGTTATCCTACCTTATGATATAATCTTTTCGGTAGGAACAATGAGTTATACCTTACGGTATTGCCCTTTTCGTAGGTGTTATTGAATGTCCTTACCTTACGATATAATCTTTTAAGTAGGAGCTATGAGTCATTCTACCTTACGACATGGCCTTTTCGATAGATCTTATAAAATGTTCATACCTTACAATATAATCATTTTGGTAGTCATGAAAATAGCTCATCAGACCATCACATTCAAGTATAAAGAGAACTGTCCTCATTTTACCAATAACACAATAAATATGAGAGCCCCAGCAATTCACTTGATATACCATAGATGGTTTACATGATTTAAACACACATATATACATTCCTTTCATCATCATAAAGCCAGTTAACTTATAATTTGTGCAATAGATCATCAATAACTCAAGAATCCTTAACAAGACATTTTGTCAAACACTTGGTGAGTGTGTAATGCTAGTTCAAAATCATCCAATTCAAGAGTGAAATCATGTGAGAAAAATAAATGTAAATTAACCCACTGACACTTGGTAACACCCTCATGTAAGATACATTGAAATCTCCCATCAAATCTTATCATAGGCATAGTTTCATAGCTCAAAACATGCATAGTCACAATAGACAAACCATTTCATAGTACAAGCTTAAAGTAGGTAATCATGTGCTCTCAATCAACATTTCATGAATCCCCAACATAACATTAAATCATAGTCCATAATGAGTAATGCCTATAAGCAACACAACTTAGAAACATACAATTTTCATAAAAAAGAAGATTGGGTTATGGGTGAAAGGTACCCATGAATGAAACCCACATACGTTAGAGTTTCTTGAAGAAGAACTTGAGTAGGACTTGGGACTTGACTTGGTTTCCTTGAACTCCAACAAATCTTCTTGAAAACCTTGAGAATGTATGAAGAATTTGATGAAGATTACAGAGGAATTTGAGAGTCTTTGGTGAGTTTTTAGGGCTAAAAACTGCTAAAGAATGAGGGATTTTCGCATATATAGGTATTGGGTTCTTACCCAATTGCCCTAGAGTTAAAAAAACAATTTTTTAGAAATTTTTGAACTAGTCTACGCTGGATCTGCGTCGCGGAAAACTACTGTTTTTGCGATGTTTCATCAAAAATTTATTTTCTTGGAATGGATACCTTGTAGGTACTCGTTTTCCCATAATTATGCCCTCTAAACAAGAATATGAATTTAGATTTGCGAAATGCTGCACGAATTTTGAGATATTCAAAATAAATGCATCATAGGGTCTTTTTGAGTTACCTGAAAGTGGTTTAAATATCCCTAATTTGTGATATAAGGGAATTACATTTATGGGGCATTCCTAGGCAAGTGTGGGGCATTTCAAGGACAACCCTGATGCACTCTTTGGGCAATAATAGATTCACCCACGGGAGTACAAACTGAAAAGGTCTCCCTCAAGATTTTAGGGCTCAAATCAAACTTAACAGCCAAAAGAGGAGTCACAGAAGATAAATTTGCACCCAAATCAAGAAAAGCATAAACATCAAAATCAAATACTTTCAACATTCCAGTTATAACATCTGGAGCTTCTTCTACTTCCTGTCAAGCATGCAAAGCATAGAACTTGTTGTTTTTGGGGGCACCATTTTGAGAAACTCTTGGTTGGACTTGATCACCTTGAGCCAATGGATTTTTCTTTGGTGCCTTTGTGCAATTAGCAAGTTTGTGGCTCGTATCACCATACCCAAAGAAAGCACCCAAACCCCATAAGCACTTCCCGTGGTGAATCTTTCCACACTTATCACATCGTGGAGGCTATAGTCCACCTCTAACCTGTGCCTTAGGAGGAGGCACCCTAGCATTGGTAAATCTTGCATTAGAACCCTGGACTTATTGAAAGAGACTAGATTCACCACCACCCTAAGAGTTGGAGAACCTACCATCATAACGGGCCCTCTTAGAATCATGCACCCTCTACTTCTTGATCTTTTCTCGTTCAATCTGTTCAGCATATGTCATGACCTTGAAGATGTCCATATCCCATATAAGCATAGCCGTATGACATTTTTTCACAACTAAATCAGAGACCCCATAAATAAACTTGTGCATTCTTGCATCGGGATCGACCACTAGCATAGTAGCATACTTGGAGAGCTTTGTGAACTTGAGGGCATAGTTCCCTACATTCATACCACCCTATTTGAGGTTGAAAAATTTTGTCATATTAGCTTCCCTAAGTACAAGAGGGAAGAAGTGATCCAGAAAGGTGAATTTGAGCTCTTCCAAGTTAACCCCATCTGCATAGACCCTCTACATCAACCATTGGGTGTACCACATTTGAGCAACATCCTTCAACTGATAAGCAGCTAACTCATTCTTCTCTTCAGAAGACACCCCCATAATACTTAACACCTTAGAGAGTTTAGCAATGAATCTTGAGCATCGTCATTAGTCCTTGATCCATAGAACTTTGGAGGATTTATCCGGGTAAAATCTCTCACTATAACCATCGAAGTGGGATCAAGAGAAGGAAGATGATCCTATCTAGCTTGGATGGTCACCAATTGTGCAAGCATACCAATAGTAGTATGAAATTCACCATTAGTGATCGACTCTTCCGTAGGTCTTTGAGGAGCTTGGTCCTCATTAATTGAAGCTTGCCTTGGTAGGGAAGCTATTCATAGAGACATCTTCTATAATGTAGCAAGGACATTATCAAGGTAAGAAAACCTTAATACATGGTCCAAGCACGACATAAGACATTAAGAAGTGTGACAAATCCTAGAATGCCATCATAGCTTCCCACTCATAGGTATAGTGCACTTCATACCATAATAAGGACTCTACTCAACATGGTATTTAGACTTTGAGGATCATTTATAAACCTAGTGCTCTAATATCAAGCTTGTCACGGCCTGGACCTAGGATTTAGGAGTGATATAGCGAATAGGAACCCGAGAGTCCACAAACAAACCCTAGTATCCACATTCACATCATCAGATGGGAATCACATAACATAATAATATACACAAGATTTTAAATATAAGAAAGTACGACTCATGCTATGGGTATATATAGGGATGAGGATGTACATGGATACACATAGCAGATAATACATAGAGACTAAGGGGCGGGTAAGCATGACTCACTTTATAGGAAGAGAATGGGACATAGGACTTTCCAAATATCCATATCATAATACTTTCGCACATCAGATAACCATATCCGATAGAAAGCGATAACCATAATCTCCAAATAGCATAACATAACATATAACCATGTAAAGGTGTACATCTTATCCAACAAAGTTTCTAGTCATAGAATAGGATGGGGCCCAAGTCATGTCCTAGGCTTAGACTCAATGTAAATAATATAAATGGAAGCAACATAAGGTAGATGGAAGATGGCTTGTCCTTGGAAGATAAGACTCACCATAATAACTTTCTCAAATTCGAAGTAGATGTCAAAAGGTGGGTGGATATAGTCTTCAATCCCTACTTGCTTAGATCATGTAGAAAAAAAGTATGCATTAGTGCGTTTGAATTAACAACATAATATGAATTTCAAGTAAATCCATAAGTAAATTCACATTTAAATCACAAGTTAGATTAGTCGTGCTTATGTCAAACTTTAAAAGGGATATGCATATCCAAATCATCATATTAGGGCTTAACTTGCTTTTTAAAAATAATTAAACATAGCCTACGTCTTAATTGAATCAAATAAACAATAATCTTAAAAAACCTATAATTAAAGTAAGCTCAATTTCTTGAAAATCAAAGTAAAACCGTTTGGGGTCTTCATGGTTGAAAGGGACCATGACTCAAGCCCACATACCTTAGCTAGCCTAGAAGAAACAATAAATATTTTATGAAGAAAAGAGTCTTTCCTTAATCTCCAAGCTAAGTGTTCACTAGTTCACTTGAGAGGAGTTCTTATGAGAGAGATTGAATAAATTCTAAGTGTTAAAGTGAACTTGAATGAGAGAAAGAAGAGTTTAGGTTATTTGAATGTCTTAGGATAAGATAGAAAGTCACAAATGACCCTTAGGAGTAGCCAAAATTAGAAGAACACCATTAATGAAATGGATGATAAAATGTTGCCAAGGGTCCCATACAAGGGTCATACGGATTGCGTAGGGGTCACATAGACCGTATAGCCTTCCATGAAGCTACACTCAGAGAAATTCACACTGACAAAGTTCTGAGATGGTGGTTCTATACTTAGAAAATTTTCAAACCAACGTCCATACAGAGTCCATTGGACCATAAAGGGTCATACAGATCGTATGTGGTTCAAGTGTGAAGTGCCTTAGCCAAAATATGGTTTTTAAGGCCAAGGCTACATTGCACAAGCCACCACACAACCAATGAAGCGCCACATGGTCCATGTGGTGTTCATATGGTGCCTACCTTGGTCTCAAACTCCAACATAAGGCCAACACTCTACACACAAGACCAAGGGCCACCTCAAGGCTCTCCACATGGCCTGTGGTGTGTTACATATGTCGTGGAGGTGCCCATAAGGTGTCACCTTGATCATAAACTATCCAGAACAAAATTTCAAGCACCATCAAGGTCATACAAAGTCCGGGTCCTTACAAGATGTTTCATGTTCAAGTCAAGCCTTTCAAGCCTTATTCTAGCATATTCGAGGATGACTGTTTCCAAGTGGGAGATGACATAAGGACTCGAACTTTGTAATTCCTTAATGGTGCATGGTCTTTGCTTCCAAAAAGTTTTTGACAAAGGTGACACCATAATGGAAACTCCACAGGTCGTGTGAAGCTTTTCTAGCTATGTAAAGAGCCTTGAGGTGGCCCTTGGCCTTGTGTGTAGAGTGTTTGGCCATAAGTTGTTGTTAAAGACCAATAAGTTCATCATTGAGCACCACAGGACTCGTGTGACACTTCATTGTCTATGTGGTGGCTTGTGCGAGGAGCCTTAGCCTTGAACATTACGTTTTGGCTAAGGCACTTCACACATGAACCCTTTCAGGGGCCGTGTGACACCACACGGTTCTTGTAGTGACCCGTAAGGGTGTCGGCATAAAATTTTTATAAGTATTGGATCACCATTCAAGAACATGGCCAGTGAAGATTTTCCCTAAGTGAAGTCACATGAATAGCGATGTGCTGTCAAAGTACAATACTTAAAACTTGGAAACTTGTGCATTCTCAATAGGATGTTATTTGGTTTTATGTGTTTTGTGTCATGTTGCAGGATTCTAGGTTTAGGCCTTGATTTTGGAAAAAATATAGAAGTTGCTGATTTTTGAGGCAGTACGAGACACTTTACATGCCATATATCATTCTATGGGTCATGAAGTGGTTTCATGGACAATACAATGAGGGGTTGAGTTTCAAAAGTTGATTCTACAAACATGTAGATGGGTATTGGAATAATTTATGAATTGTAGAACATGGTTCGTGCCCTGGGGATCAGAGATTAGGAATTTATGAAAATCCATCGGATGAAACCCCCTACGGGTCATAAATCACTTTATGGGTCGTAGAGGGGGTGTCCTAGACTTGAATTCCAGAATTTCAGCAACACTTTCCAGGACCTAGATTACGGGTCATGGAATGCAATACGGCCTATAAACCTGTTCGTGAGGCGTGCCAACCCAGTTATCCTATTGTGTTTAGGACATGTACTCTAAATATTATAAAGAGGTTTTTAGGTTATTTTTCATAAGTTTTCATGCACTACATAGAGAACTTAGTAACTAGAGAGATAAAATATTGCGATTACATTGGAGAGTATTGAGAACACTTGTACTTTGATTTTATCTTTAGTCTTGTGATTCTCTTTGAAGTTGGATTGACTTATTCTTAATTCAATTGGGTAAGTTCTCTATTATGTTATTCCAATTCATAAGTCTTACATCTACACAAATCATGAGTAGCTAAATTTACAACAAGGATTATGGGAACCATGAAGAACTGTCAAGGTAAAATCGGATCATTTATAATTCTTGGAAAGTGTACAAGTATGTATTAATTAACTCTCTTCGCATTGAATGCTTTCTAGTGGTTTCAAGCTTTAGAACCCGCCTAGTGTTACGGACTGGACCAAGGTAGTAATGAATAGGAAAAGAAATTAATTAATAGGATTTGATTGATGTGTTCTCATCTAATCAACTGAACTGGGCCAAGGGAAGGTTGTATTGGGACTAATAGGTAAGGGTTAGTAATTCACACTATATAGATGGGCCAAGTCACATAGTGAAGTTCACCTCTCACCTCTGACCAAAGGATTTGGTAAATTTAACTTACTGTCCTGCATGCTACACACTAGAAAAGGATTAGGTTATCTAGTGATACTCAGTTAGGGTATCATGAGAAATATAACACCCTAGTTTCTCTCCACATTGATTTCACTCTTATGTTAGTTAGGTTTATTTTTCCATTGATTATTCCAACCCTCCCTCTTTAGGGAAGTAAGTCGGTTAACTACTCAAATTGTAGTAATTGAATTCTCTTGAGTCTACGTATTTCCTTGGTTTCGACCCTAACCTTTGTTAGCTTCTATTTCCTGACAACGCTCGCTTTATCCTAGAAAGAAAGTGTAACTTGGGCAACATTAAGTTTTTGGCGTCATTGTTGGGGAATATGACCAGATTTATTTAATTCATAGTGATTTGAGTATTAATACTTATTTCTAGCATTTTGCATTTTTTTGTTGTTTTTGTTTTCTTTGCAGGGTGTAAGTGTGGTGTATTCCTAATACACGAAGTTGAGGCAGACCCTTGATTCCATACCAAGAGATCCACTAAATGTTGAGCAGAATGGCCCAAGACAACGTCAACAATGCGGACAATATAGTTCTCAATAGGAATGAGAATGAAAATGCTAATCATGCGACCTCCTCTTAAGGACATTTCTCCACAGTCTAAGGATTTTAGTGCCAATGCCTATCAGTGGAATTAATACAGGCTGAATCTTATGACTATGGAGGTGAGTGGAGCTACTACGTTGCCACCACTATCGGCAAACACAAAGTTCGCAGTCTTGAGTGGGTTGAGCCAGATGATGCAGAACTGTGGGCCATTTTGCGGGCTTACCATTTGATGATCCTCAAAGCCATCTACACAATGTTGTATTTGTCTGCGAGAGTATGATGGGGGAACATAGAATCGGTTTATGGATGCTGTAGGACTTCATTTCTTCCCATTGTCTCTTACTGGCAATACAACATTTGGCTATCTGAGCTCCCGCGGAGTTCGATCACTAGTTGGGTAGATTTATAAAAGGCCTTTTTGGAGAGGTACTTACCTAGATCGAAGATGTTTAAGTTGAAAGACCACATCAACAACTTTTAGTAGCGTTCTAGTGATTCGATCAGTACTACTTGGGAGCGGTTCACTAAATTGTTGAGGAGTGTCCCAGACTACAAGATAGTTGATGATACCTTGGTGGAAATCTTCTATCGTTCCCTTGATGAGAATAGTCAGGCTTGTGCTGACACAATCATGGGGGGCATATTCTTAGATCAACCATTCATAAGGATAGTAGAAAGAATGAAGAGAGTGGTCAAGACTAATCGTGCATGGGGCAAGAGAGACAAAGCATTTACCAAAAGTTCATGCGTTGTTAGTGTTAGCTCAGAGCAAGCAGCGATCAATGAAGAAATTATTCAAGAGCTTGCCTGAATTTGCATAGTTATGGAGGTGATGATAAGCAAAACCAGGAATGAGTCAATACAGTGGTTCCTCAACCTCTACGTGCACCTATGTATGATGAGCCTTATTATGAGGAGGACACTAGTTTGTTGCTGATCAGATACAATGTTTCCGGACCAATGACCTAGGGTCCAATCAGGACTATTGGCGCGAAGTTCAAGGAAACCAAGGTCAGAACTTCAACAAAGATGAAGCTTACAGGGAAACCTATGGAGGATATTATGATCGAAACAGAGGCCCAGTGAGAGATGTATATTGGAGTTGCAAAGATGTCTTTAGAAATGGTCCTTATGTGCCACGACATAACTGCAACACAGGTATAAGTAGTCTAAGAATTGAGGAGATGTTTGATTGCCTGTTGAAGAAAGCTGAGACACAGGATGAGACTCCGAGGGGTATGAAATCTTAGATTTCCAGCATTAACCATAAAGTTAAGTCTCACTCTGTGGCTATCAAATAGCTTGAGTAACATTTTTGTCAAGGATCGATTCAACTCAATCAGCATCAGAGGGGTACACTACCTAGCAACACAGTTTAGAACACTAAGAATGAAGGGCAATGCATGGCGGTTACTACTTTAGGTAGCAAGAGCTCCATTGATCCTCCCATGCCAGTTGATGAGGATGATGTTTGAGAGAAGACAGTTGCGGATAGGGATACAGACATAGGAGATGATCGTAGCATGGATGGGGTGAGTGAAGCTGTTGGTGCGCCATAAAAGTTGAAGCCCATTCCTAGGACTCCTCCTCCATCTCAAAGAATCAAAAAGAGAGATGAGGAAGGCAATTTCAAGCACTTTCTCTCCATGCTGAAACAAATCACCATCCACATCCCTCTCATTGAGGCATTAGAGAAGATGCCAGGGTATGTGAAGTACACGAAGGAACTGGTTATGAAAAAGCACACTGTGAGTCAGGAGCTCTCCCAAGAGCTTCAACATTGCAGTGCTATTTCTACAAGGTCTTTGGTTTAGAAGCGAGAAGATCCCAGTGCTTTCACTATACCCTGCACCATTGGAAATATGGAGTTCACATGGGCACTATGAGATCTAGGTGCCAGCATTAATCTGATGACCTTTAATGTCTTCAAGAAGCTAGGATTAGAAGCCCTTACTCTGGAGAGCATGTCGTTATTGATGGCCGATCACACGGTGAAGAAGCCTGTGGGGATATTATAAGATGTGCTGGTCAAAGTTGAGAAGTTCATATTCCATGCAGACTTTGTGATCCTAGATTTTGAAGTCAACTTCAACGTCCCAATCATATTAGGAAGACCATTCCAGGCCATTGGGCGAGCACTGGTGGATGTAGAAGCTGGTTAGCTCAGGTTCCGATTGAACGATAAAGAGGTTGTCTTCAATATATGTCAGTCCATGAAACGGCCAGATGATTTGAAGAATGAAGTCGAGGCAATTGGTGAAGTCTATGTAATCAATTTTTCCAAGTCGTGCCACGATAATAATCGGGTACTACTTAGGAGGCAACCCAAGGTCTTTGATGTAATAGTGTAGTTGTAGCTTTATTTTCAATTTTTTGACTCATCGATAGTTTAGTTTCCTAGATATTTATTGTAATTTTGGACATCCAGCTGGTTGCATATAGCGTAATAGTGTGTTTTATGAAAGTACATGGCTAAGTCAACCATTTTTGATTGAGAAGAGCATCAGGAAGTATCTCTACGACTGGTTCTACGGGCCGTAAACCATTCTATGACCCGTACACCATCTCGTAGAGATTTCCAATAAGTAAAACATTGTGCACTTTAGTCCACGAGCAAACTTTACGATCTCTAGATAAAACTATTGGTCGTTAATGGAAATCATGGACCCTAAGTAAGTTTTCTGAAAATGTTCTCCCCAAGTAAGTTTTTTGAAAATTTTCTAAGTGTTGAGGTTTCTACAACCAACTCTACGAGTCGTACATCACTCTACTACTCGTAGACTGGTCTGTGAAACCTAATCCTGAAATCTATGATTTGGATGTTCAATGCGATCACATTTCATGAGCTGCAAAACACTCTATGGGCCATACACAGGGTTTTGTAGAGTCCAGGCCCATCCGACTTCAGTTGACCCGGTAAAGGTATAAATTATATGAGGTTAAATTATTTTGAACCCATTTCAAACCTAAATTACAAAAACACTCGGCCAACCCAACCCCTAAGAAATTTTGATTCATGTCTAAACTACCATTCCTAACATAATTATCCAATTTAATCATGAAAACATAGGTAAATTAAAGGTATTTAGTTAACCAAAAACTTACCAAGCTGTGTGACTAGATTGTGGAAGATGAAGGAGGTCAAGTGACGCTAAAACCATAGGTCACCAGAAAATTTTGCTAGAAAATGGAAGTACGGTCACCATCAGTTGTCACAACATCTTAGTTAGTTATGATATTGATTGGGCCCGCTCACCGAGCAGATTCATGAGGCCACCCTGAAGAGGTCTACCTCCATCCTTTCCCGTATTTGATACATAGGCTCTGTCTAGAGTCGAGGGTGGAGAGTTTGCACCAGTTAGGCTCACTGATTGAGGCACTCTAGTAAGCACATCACCAGCTTGCCCCTATGCCAGAGATGTTTGCCCCAATGCCACCATCTGAGGTTCCACATACAACTATCGCCACTACTACTGCTACTGTGAATAGGCTCCATAGATTGAGGTAGATGAGAAGAGGGGGCCACTACTTCTATTCCTGCACCACAGGCCACGACATCACAGGCTACTCCCGCAGGCATGGTTCAGGTGCCCGCCATATCTATACAGGCTATTGCGCAGAGGTTATCTTATGTTGAATCCTAGTTAACTTAGCTTGTTTAGCAGATTAGGCCCGAGGTCTGCCAAGCAATTTCAGACTCGGAGGGTCGCATGCAGGCATTCATAATATATATTATTCAGGACCATATCTCTACCATGGATGCTCGCATTGATGCCTTCCAGGTGAGGGTATAACTGAGCCTGAGCACGACCTGACCATCAGAATTGACGGTCATCGAGACGGAGATCCAGCAGCTCTGGGCTGATATGATAGCAATATTGGCAACACTAGTGACATTACTAGAGACCACATTCCTAGTGTTTGTGGTAGATTTTTTTACTCTTGATAAGCCTATCCAGCCTTCCTATGGGATGAGGCCCTGTCCAGACGATGATCTTGATGCCATATTATTTAATATGGGGTTGACTGAGTAGGAGTAGCTTGAGTTTGTCTTGAGGGAGCGAGATAGGAGGCAGAGATACGATCAGCTCGTGAGCTAGAGCAGGTGAGGGATGCTGACCCCTCTTGATAGAGTGCTACTGCTGAGGAGACTACCACATAGGATGAGGGTTGTCAAACTCTTCCACACACAAGTGCTTAGGCACCCAGGTATGACTTTTGACCCCTTATACTTTATTTCTCTTTGATTGAGTGCAGTGGTGATAATACATATTTTTTCGATGGGGTGTAGGTAGTTATGGGCCTCAGTGAAGTCTAAGTAGCTTGGGTCCATAACTACCCTAATTTTTTATCCTGAGGTTTTCTTGCTTGTGTTCTTTTTCCCGATGGATATTTACTTTTTGTTGCACTGGCACATTTAGGATGTAGAACATAGTACCAATACTTGTGTCATATAGCATGTTTTTTGTTTTTTGTTTGAAAATAATACCCACCAAAATTTTGATTGGTAGTCTAGATAGCAACCATGCATGTTTAGGTGTGTTGAGAATGTTTTTTCTGATAAGTGAGGATAAATTGAGATAAAAAACATGACCTGAGAGTCTTTTGTTGATAATGTAGTCAGTGCCATGTGAGTGTGAGCCTTAGCTCGCCAAATTATGTGTTACGTACTAATTTAGAAGTTTCCCTGTTTCTCTAAGTTAGACTGTAGATTAATTGAATTAGGTAGATTAATTGGATTAGGAAAGGATTTTAGGCCATTGTTCATAAAAGACCAAAAAAGCCTAAATAACCAACAAAAATTTTAGTATATCCCTTGTTCCTAATGTTTGATCCTAACATGTACCTATTCTTTGCAAAACACCTAATTAACCTAGCCTTGTTAGTTGTAAAATCTTGAAATTGGCCCTGGTCCTTTTTTGAACATTGTGCACCTTGATCGAGGCAAAACACATAAGTTGAGGGTGGCTACCAAAAGTGCACTTGGTTCTGAAGATAGCTATTGTGCACGTTAACTCAGGCCGAGTGGCTGGTGTAAGGATGAAACACAAAAATACGGGGAGGTTAGTGACACAGAGAAAAAGAGAAAATCATGTACTGGGTATAAGAAAAATAAGTGATGCCTTCATTGTGAGTTAAAAATAAAAAAAATAAAGTGTAAAACCAAGGCAAAAAGCTAAAATATCAAAACAAAGCACCAAGAAAAGCTTGAAGTAGAAGAAAGGGAGAATGAGATGAAGATAACAGAGTTGGTAGGGCAAGAGTGTAGAAAAATGTAGTGCTAAGGAGGGCCTTTACTCTTTATGTCCCCAAAATACCATACCAAAGCCTCCTGAGCCTACGTTACAAGCATAGAAATTCCTAAAGTAATCCTAGTCCAAGTAATTGAAAGTCTTAGTCATAGTATAGCGTCAAGCCTATGGTATTAGGCATGATGCATGAATGTCTTTGTGAGAGTGATAATTTTGCGTAATCCCAATGTTATACATGAAAACATCATTGAGTGTCAAATATATGACTTCTCTATTTAAGGGTACGTACATTTCATTGCATTGTTAGCATTAGACTTATTCAATGATTGTGGATTGTTGATAGTACCTTGTTGTGTTGTCAAGTGCACTAGTCTGTGCTAGATTGGTAGATGGCCATCTGATTTGGTTTTGAAAAGGTAGTGTGGGTATTAGAGTTTGAGGGAGTATTCCCTCAAGTTCAACCAACTCTCTAAATATGCTCCTCCATTTGTTATCGACCCAAGGGATCGAATGAGTAAGTTCGTGATGGGTGTCTCCAATTTGGTGAGTGAAGAATGCTAGTCCACTATGTTGATCAATGACATGGATTTTTCCCGCTTGATGACTTATGCTGAACAAATAGAGGGGGAGAAGTTCAGAAAAAGAAGGGGTAATGAGTCCAATAGGGCTCAATTTGATGGTGGCTCTCAAGGTCGAGAATCCGACGATGCTCCAAACAAGAGGGTTTCTAAGAATGAGGTGTCAAACCCAAGGCCCCAAGGAGATGATAGGGTGACTCGTCCTAGATGCCCAATGTATAGGAGGAAACATGGTGGTACATGTTAGAGGAACATGGGTTCATACTTTGCGTGTGGTGAAATGGGTCACAAAAAATTCTGGATTGTCCATATGCTCGAAACAAGGGTAAAGATGGTGATATTGATCAAGGGGATGCTCCAAGATGTAATCGGTACTATGCTCTTCATAGGAGGCAAGGGTTAGATGAGGCACCCAATGTTGCTACCAGTAAGTTGAAGTGCCTTTGACTTAAATATGAGTGCATTGGTTGGTCCAGGTAGAACTAATTCCTTCATCATTCTTTTGTTACTTGTGGCCTTTTTGTGTGTGTCTCGAGTTGCTATGTGAATCTCTTGGTGTCTACCCTCCTTTTTGTTGAGTATATTGTTGCTAGAAGGTTTGTAAGTGTTATTCTGTGATCATGTTGCCTCTAAGTCTTGCCTTGTGATTTCGTTTTATTGGATGTGGTGAGTTTTGAGATCATACTTAGAGTGGATAGGTTGCATGCATGTTATGTCTCCATTGATGGTAGTGCCCATAGAGTTAGATTCCAACTTCTAAGTGAGCCTGTCTTTGGGTGGGAGGTGATCAAGAGGGGTGTTGAACCTACGCCATCTTATTTGTTGAGTTATTTTTGGTGGTAGGTGAGACCTTGAATGTCCTTCCCGATATGTTGAATTTGGGGTATTGTCTTTTTTGGCTAGTGCACCGGCTATGTCTATAGGTCTCAAGAATAGAGTGTTTGATCCCTACCTTTTTATGCTTGTGGTGATCCTTAGTGTTGATTTGTTGGTTTGTGTCCGAAAGTGAGGAAGATCTTGTGAATCGTTTGAGGGTGATGTTGTGAATTTTGATGTATGTAAGTTTGCTTGTGAATCATGGGAAGTGGGAGGATTTGGAGTAACAAAAGGGTGGTTGGAGAAGTTCACTGGTTGACTAGGTTAGTGATGAGATTGGGTGAAGTTGAGATTGGTTGTGTAGTGGT
Source organism: Solanum medicagineum (assembly GCA_026153255.1). NCBI lineage: Eukaryota > Viridiplantae > Streptophyta > Magnoliopsida > Solanales > Solanaceae > Solanum > Solanum medicagineum. The sequence continues at coordinate 26,592 of JAPFFP010006812.1, forward strand.
GTTGATGGTTGGCACTTTTTTTGGTTGGAGGGGTCTAGTTTGGGCAAAGCCTTGATCCTACCTTAATATAATTAGAGGTCTTGGGTGAAAGAGGCTAGAGTGAGGTTGTCTCCCTAGAGGGAGATGGTGGTCTGTGGTATCAAGTGGACTAAGTGTGATTAGGCTTAACAATTAAGTACATGGTTTGGGAGTCCTTATAGAGTGTTGAGGAAGATTGGTGAGGTTGCCTACGGATGGGAATGACCTGTGGATATGGATATGGTTTATTCGATTTCCATGCGACTATGACAAGGTTGTACGTGGTGATCCAAATGCTATGGTTGCTTTCAAGTATTGGGGGTGTGATAGACTTCATTGAAAGAATTGTCAAGTCGAAGGTGTCTCTCGAGAAGCCGGAGCGGGCATGGAGAAACAATATCCATACCTTTTTCACCCTATTCAAGCCTAAGATAGCAACTGATACCTTCATGTTATTTTCAAGTCTTAAGTTCAGCCCTCATGTCATTGCACACATTCATGTTAAAATGGACAAGTTCATGATGATTTTACACTTTTGTTGAGATTTTTGAAATGATGTTAAAATGCATTGTTGCATCCTTGTGTGGGTTGAAATTATCTTGTTTACGTCTCTTGTGTACCTTTCTTTGACATTCGGGGACGAATGTTCCCAACAGGAAGATATTGAAACGACCCCAAAAGTGCCCCAAATTATGCCTCGGAAGTGCCTGAAATCGTAATTTTTATATATCTCAAAACACATGAGTGATATCGAAAATCCAACTTGATATTCTTATTCAAGGGAAAAATTGAGTAGGAAATGGGTCTAACCCCAATTTTAGAGCGACGTAGTGAATTTCAAAATTTCAACGCGATGAAAACAATAAGGTTTTTGCGACCCTGGCGCAACAAGCTAGGGGCGCCCTAAATGTTAAAAAAGGCCAGTTTTGTTGAGTCATTCCAACGCTTTTGGGTCTTAGGCCTATGTCTTCCCGTGCGTGAAAAAACCTATACTTAGCCATATTTCACCCTCATATCACAAAAGACATTCCCCAATACTCATTCAAACAGTTAGACAAATATTTCACTCCTAATTTCAAGTCCCAAAACTCGCCCGGATCTTAAGGTTTTCATTCAAACTTCAAATCTCCATCTCAAATCATCATCAAGTTATTCTCCAAATCTAAGGTATGTGGGTTTCTTTCATGGGTTCCTTTCATCCATGATGCCCAAACTTCCTTTTACCTAAAATTGGATGATTTAAAGTTGGTTTACTCATGGGTCTTACTTTTTATGAATTTCACTTCACACTATGTTTTGGCTTATGAAATGGTGATTGTTTTAGCATGTTTTGACAATGATTCTAAGATCTAAGGTGAGATTTGATGAAGGGTTTTGATATATATTGTTTGAGGGTGTTACCAAGTATTGATTGATAGTTTTACATTGAATTTCCTTGCATGATTTCATCCCTACATTGCAGGTTTTACACCGGCAATACACACCCGCCATGTGTTTGATAAAATGTCCGGTTATAGATTCTTGAGTTGTTGAAGGTCTAAAGCATGGCATATGAGCTGAATGACTTTAAGATGATGAAAGAAATTTATATATATATATATATATATATATATATATATGTGAATTATTTTCATGAAAAAGTACCTATGATGTTGCAAGTAGATTGTTGTGTTCCCATGTTAGTTGTGTTCTTGAGAAAATGGAGAAGGCCATTCCTTGATACTTGAAATGTAATAGTTTGACGAGATAGTTCTATGATCCCTACCGAAAAGGCTATGTTGTAAGGTAGAATAACTAATGGTTCCTATCAAAAAGATCATATCGTAAGGTATAGATATCATACCGGAAAGGCCAAGCCATAAGGTAGAATGACTAATGGTCCCTCCAAAAAAGATCATATCATAAGGTATGGACACTAGAACGAAAAGGCTATGTCGTATGGTAGAAAGGCTAATGGTTTCCATCGAAAAGATCATACCGTAAGGTGTGGACATTCTATCTAAAAGACTATGCCGTAATGTAGAATGAATCGCTACTCCTACCCAAATGATTATATCATAATGTAGGGGGAAATCTTATACTATCTATCCAAAAGACTATCGTACGGTAGGGGTATTGGTTATGTCGTTAGGCATGTGGGGGCCATTTGGCCGATTTCAGAAGGGTTGGTAAAAAGGGTTGGTGTATGTATTACATAATGAGTTCACATCCCTTGTCATGATTTATAAGCATGTTTTATCTTAAGCATTGATCATACATGCCATATTGCTATGATGCTACCTATTGTTTATCTTTATACATTTTGACTATGTTGCCTACCTCTTGTTGTCGGACAAGTTCTGTATTTATGCTGTGAGACATGACTCTCTCGTTTCTTTATATTTATGGTATCAAGGAGGTCCCTTAGGCTCGCTTTCCCCTTTTTATTTATTATCTCTTTGTGTCAATATTTAATTACTTCTGCGACCAAGGATGTGTAATGGTATGCGAAGAGGCTTGTTTGGGGTTTCTTCGGGTTCCCCATTCGCCACCCATGGCTAGGCCCTAGGTCCCAGTCATGCAACTATAGAAAGATGCCTAAGCTTAGTATTGTTGGTGTTCCTAAAAAGTTTTCGAAGTGAGGGTATCAGTTATTCTTTAAGTTTGAGAAAAATATCATTCTTCCAATATTAGAGAAAGGGACAGTAGCTTCTGCTACTGATAAGCTATTCATTGAGTTTCTTAGCAAAGTCATTCTTATAAGATTAGAGAAAAGGATTGTAGCTTCTTCTATTGATTTGTTTGTGATGGAAAATTTAAGCAGGTTTGAGCCTATAAACTTCCAACAATCATTTTCGAGCATATGTGCAAGATTTTGACTATAAAAAATGGAAATCATGGATTTGTGTTTGGGTATTTTTTGGACAAAGTATTTCAACACTTTGGGATTCCTTGGGAAGTTGGGTAAAGGACATTGTAAAACAAACTTTCTCTTCAAGCACTCTTGTGGAATGTGAGTGTGTTGAAAGGAAGACAATGCATTTGAGCAAGATGTCTGAATCACTTGTTGAACATGATAGGCCGATACAAGAAATTGAGAATATGACTACTCTTTTGAGATCAAAAGTGATGAAGTTGAAGGCCCGAAATACTAGTCTTTCTGCTGAAGTGGCCAACCTTAAAGACAAGTTGCTTAACCATCATATTTGTGTTACATTAATATGTGTTTACTGTTAATTCATTTTTGTGATGCAAAATATGGGGAAATGATAGTTCCCTTTGTCACCAATCAAGTGTGTTGGTGACAAAGGGAACTAATGCAAGGAGCTTATTGGCTTATTGATGAGAGTTTGTTCAAAGCGGGAATAAGTTAGAATGCTAGAAATATAGAAAGTGCTGGAATATGATGCTAGACGTGTCATGGGTTTGTCATCGTAAAGATATTATAAGGTTTTGATGATTTAAAAAACCATGGAAACATATGATGGACCTGATCCCATATGTGTTGTGAACCTGAAAGCGACACCCAGCAAATAGTACACTGATAGTTCTATTATTTGTTAGTGTGTTCTATCTGCTCTGCAATAGTTGTTTAGCTAATGAAATTGCTCTAAATGTTGCTAATGTTTGGTACATTATCCAATCTTTCTAGAGAAGAAGCTTGAGGGTTCTACATACATTGAGTGAGTATTCTTGTTGCGGCTTTCGAATAGTACACTTAACAAAATCAGAGTCTTTTTTTACTTTGTGTACTTCATTGCTCTTGTTGAGTGCTTGCTTTTTGTAAATAGATTCCTTGTCCATAAAGGGATGCGATAATCAGTAAACTTTACTCTTCATTGTTGAGTTCATAGCTAGAGTTAGCTATAGGGAGTTGTTGATGTCTAAGTTGGCTAGAGTTAGTTGATTTAGTGTGTAACGGAGTAGCTACTTAGTTGCTTGTACCTATGGAAGAGTTATCATATTGAGGGGGAAGGGATATAGAGTTAAATTCCTTGATCGCAAGAGTTTGTAATAAAACACTTTGCACCTTTGATAATAATGAAGTTGAGTTGAAGTCCTGTGAGTAAAGGTGTAAGGACCCGGATCTTGTGAGACTTTATCGATGCTTATATCAAGGTTTCAGGAGTTTTGACCAAGTTGACACTCCATGGCCACCTCCGTGAGCTGTGAAGGGGTCAGCGAGCCGTGGAAGCTTCATAGGGATGGCCCTTGGCCTTGTGTGGGTTGTACATTGGCTTATGCTGGAGTTTAAGACCAAGTGGCCTTCTATTGATCCCTTCACGACTTGTGCTTCTCTCCAGTTGCCGTGAATGTGGCTCATGGTAGGTTCACTTACCTTTAAGGCCACTGTAACACTAAGGTACCCACCATGATCCCTTGTATGAGCCGTACAACCCACCACGAATCATTGTCCAATCCCATGATGGTGTTAGTCTTGAATTTTTCTAAGTATCAAATCACCGTCTCGAAAGTTGGATCTTTATATTGGAGCTTGTACAGATCGTGGAGCTTTGTACGAACCATAAAGACGAAAGTGGAAACGACCTTGGTATGAAATTTGGCTAAGTGTTTGAAGACCCCACCACATACTCTTGTACAGTCCGTGGTCATGTGAATGAGCTATGGTGCTTTTCCACGGGCCACCTAGGCACCTTTTAGTGCTTGTTTCATTAATGGCTTTCTCATAATTTTGGTGATTTGCAGGGGTTGTTTACGACATTATAACCTATCCTAAACCCTTGAAAAGACGTATACTCCTTCATTCTTATTCAAATTCATTCATTACACTTTAGAATACTCAAAGTCTCTTTTCTAAGAACTCCTCTCAAGTGTGCCATAGATGCTCAACTTGGAGCTCAAGGAAGAGTCTTCTTCTCATATCAATTTCTTCTTAATTCTTATAGATATATAAGTTATGTGTGACTGATTCATGGTCCCTTTCAACCATGAAGACCCCAAACACTTTTACTTCTTGATTTATGAATTTCAAGCTTACTTTAAATATGGGTCTTTTGAATTAATGTTGATTTAGTTGAGATATGATCTGTATTTAATTAATGTTGTTAAAGTGATATAAGAACTAATAGGTTGAATTGCATTGATATTATGAAGGTCTAAATATGCATGTTCCCTTTAAATGATGAAATTAGGCATTGGTAATCTCAAGTATGCTTTAATTGTGAATTTATTCATGGGTTTACTTTGATTTCATCTTACATTGTTATTTTAAGTATGAATCTCTGTTGCACATGCTATTCTCTCATTATTCATGGAATATGCATGCATGAACATTGATTTTCATGTAGTTTATGAAGTGGGTTAAGACCCAATTATGTTCATGAATATGATTTTAAGGAAAGTATGGTTATGACATGACATAAGATCACATTATGTCTATGATATGGCTCTTTGAGTACTTATGGGTGATTACACCAACATGTACAAGTATGATGAGCTATTCCTACGCATGAAAGTATGATATGGAGTATGATTTGACCTTTTTGGCCTAACTATGCATGATTATGAAGAATGTTTGGCATTTAAGCCTAAGTATGCATGGAAATAATTTGAAGGACTTATGCCTCTTTTAAAAGCACGTATATGTATATGTATTCTTGTGAGATGATGACTTAGCACCGAGTGGACTTGTGGGGGGGGGGGGGGACTATCCCCATGGTCCAGTCACCTAGTCCTATAACTATGTGCTAGCACAGGTTCATGTTTATGCCCCTTTGTGGATGATTATGATATATTATGAAAAATCCTTATCGAAATGGGGGTGCTCACAAGTGAAGATTACTTCTCCAAAATGGGAGGTCCATTAGGAGAAGTATAGTCTACCTTTGGAAAAGTACATCACCTCTTATTCAGTGTGGGGAAGACACCAAAATTCCATGTGATAGCCACATGGTCTAAATGCCGGTTGAGGTCTCATCCTCGTATGTTGAAGTATTATGGCATTGCTTGCATAATGGATTTAATGTCATATTGAAATATTACTCTTCCTTGTATATATACCTTTTCTATATATGTACCCTTATCATCTAACATTGAATGCAGGTTTAATGAGTTCATATGCTTGGCTATCCCGAGAGCGATAAGCAAGAGAAGAGTAGGGATGATGCTGTCAATGTCAAGAAAGTTTTCACAAGTCAAAGTTGATCCTCCATTTCCTCAGAGAATGAAGAAGAAAGAGGAGGATGCTATGTTTCAAAAATTCCTCTCTGTGTTCAACTCATTGTCGATAATGTTCCACTTGTGGAAGAATTGATCCAAATACCAGGTTATGCTAAATTCATGAAAGAGTTGGTCATGAAGAAGAGAACTCTTGAGTATGAGACAATCGAAGTGTCTCACAATTGTATTACAATCTTAACACAAAAGTTGATAGTGAAAAAAGAAGAATCAGGTGCATTCACAATTCCATGCACCATTGGAGCCTCAAAGTTCAATAAGGCACTATATGACTTGAGAGCAAGTATAAACCTCATTCTCCTAGCCATATTTGAGGAATTGGGATTGGAGACCCCTTCACCAACCACAATGTAACTACTCATGGCTGATAGAAATATCAAATGATCAGTAGGGATTTTACATGATGTGTTGGTGAAGGTGGACAAATTTGTTCTTTCTGCAAAATTTTTGATCTTAGATTACGAGGTGGATATCGACATGCCAATTATCTTGAGTAGGCTGTTCTTAGCCACCAGATGAGATATTGTTAATGTAAAGAGTGGAGATGTTAAGTCAGAGTGAATGATGAGGAAGTAGTGTTGAATACATGCAAACCACTGAAGCTAGAAGATGATCTCGAGGTATCGTCAGTGATGAGCCAATCGGCGGTGACTTGATGAAGAAAAAGAATTATGTCATGCCACGACGTTAACTAAGGCACTAATTGAGAGGCAACACAAGGTGAGTTTTACTGCTTTTAGTTTTATATAATGGGTGTTTATTTGTGAAGGGTTGAAAAAGAGAAAAATTAGAGTGGAGAGTTTAGAGGGCGATCAATAGAACCACTTTGTTTATCGCAGAGTCAAAAAGGCGACCATCAGTTTGATCGCCTTCTGAGGTACCTAGTGACTCTTGCAGTGCTGCCAAATTCTGCTGGCCAAATTTCAACTCAACACATCGCCAAAACCAATGGGCGATGGTCAATTTCACTATACATCAGGGCTGAAGGAAAGGTATGCATACTGCTAAAAATGGCAGTCCCTAGGATACTTGGTGGAACACCGAATGTGCTAGGCTGTGCGGTTTGGTATTGCCTAACATGCACAGTTCACCCACCTACTTAAGGCTTTTCAAATGGCTTGGTCCTTTCAGTTTTCACTCCTTTTGCACACCAAAACCACTTTTTGCTTTTTCTTTGAAACTTTTCACCAAAAAGTTGAGGATATTCATCACCGAAGCATCTTTGAGGAGTTTTGTTGTGTCTCACCATTGTAAAAGTATGTTTTTGGCCCTTGTTTGTTTTCTTTATGAAGAATGCCATTGATAAAGGTTGATTAGGGTTTGTGAATGTGTTAATCATGCTTTAGTGCATGAAATATTATTGGAAAATGAGTGGGTAGATCTTTAAAGTGATGTGAAAACACTGTCTTGTTTGTATGAGTGATATATTGCGGATTTTGATTCTCTTTATGTGTGTCAAATTCGGTGGTTCCTATGATTTGGACACGACCCAAGCCTATGGCCTAGACATGACACGGCGAAGGAGAAATCCTAAGACATCCCAAACAAGCCTCTTATCATATCATGTACACATCCTTCGTTGCGGAAACAAAATAAATCAAAAACAAGAGTCAAATATTCAAAAGGGAAACGGAACTAAGGGAAGTCTTTCATAATCATAAAACATAAGAAAAGTCAAGCTCATAAGCATATAGAAACGTAGCATCCAACAACACCTCTACTTAAGAATGGAGCTAGGGCCAAGACATTTCCCGGGCTCACCTTCATAATAATAAGTTTCCACATAGAGAAGATGTCTCAACATAGCATGAATAAGATAGATATTATCCTGGAATTGAGGACTCAACAAAGCTTTCTTCAAGTACCGACCTAGCCACATGGAGGAGGATAATCGATAGGAGCTCCGGTCCCTACATGGTAATATCATGTATGCATAGAGTATGCATAGTACTTGTAATGTACTAAGTATGCTGGGTGAAATACAACAAAGATATAAACCATAATATTCAAAATGCATACATATAGGCAATGGATATAATCTCAGTATGATATGTATGATCAATGCTTCTCATAAAACATGCATGTACAACAGTAAGCTTGCATAATATATTATACATATGTGGGAGGATACCTTAAACGACATGGACTAAGCAAGCTATAACTTGGAATCTAAGGCATGACACCCCCTCGATAAGGTGACCAGGCATGATACCCCCCAGCGAAGTATGGTCTACTTGCCTAGGAAAACCAAACATGATAACATGAAACAAGATGGATCCACTAGTAAATACCTTATAGGGAAATCATATAATCCTATGATGACACATAGTGTAGAGACTAAAGAGTTTATGTAAGGACCCCTTGAGTCGAGCCCCCATCTTAAGCCTCAATCGGTGCTAAGTCTAATCCCACAGAATACTTCAAATAATCGTACTTTAGTCATAACATGAAAACTTGTAATAGACAAGTTAACATGACATGAGTAGCTCATAAACATGCTTGACCTCTTTTAGTGAGCTTACTTGAACTTGAACATGAAGGTAAAATAATAATCATGCTTGATCCCTCAACTTGACATGAATAGCTCACAAGACGATAAAATCTTTAAATAGGGCTCAACTTGTCACTTGTAACATCATAGATACTTTTCATGAATTCAATATATTCTTGGAAGCCCATAGTTATCTTGAAATAACTTGACTTGTAAACCATGCAATAGTTTATAAACAACTTAGAAATTCTTGTCATGTAATTTCATCAAACATTTGGTGGGTTGATGATACTTGTTCAAAATCATGCAACTCAAGAGTATAACAAGAAGGAGTAAATCAATTCAAATAAACCCACCAATATTATAGTAAAACCCTCAATTTGGGTACCTTGAACTTCATATCAAAATTCACAATAGTTCATAGTTTTCATAGTTCACATCATGCAAAATAGATATAAATCAACTCATGGTATGAGATTAAAATGGATATTCATGCATAATTAGTCAATACTTTATAAAATCCAACATAATTTATGTTCATACTTTATAATAAGAGATACCCATAAGTAATATAACTTTAAATCATGCAATTTTCATAAAATAAGAAGGTTGGGCTCCATGGGTGAAAGGGCCCATGGATGAAGACCCGCATACCTTGAACTTAGAAATTTCTTGTAGTGAACTTGAAGGAGACTTGAAGCATGGATTGGGTCCTTGAAATCCAAACTTGTCCTTGAGATCCTTGAATTTGAATGGGAATTTGATAAAGTCTTGGAGGTTTTAAAGAGGGTTTTTGCAAGTTCTAGAGTTGAAAAATGACCAAGTATGGAGGATTTCACGTTTAAATGAGCATTTAATTATGACCCCAATGCCCTTGGATGAAACAAGAAAAGTGGGAAAAATTTTACACTGGTCCACGCCCCAGGCACAATGTCGACCATGCGCGCGGTGCCCAAATGCACAGTGGCGCGCAGGACTATTGGTAATCATAAATTAGCGAAATTATTTTTCACTACGGTTCTTCTAAAACTTAAGATGTACCCATTTCCCACTCAATTTTGTACCCTGATCAAGAATATGAAGTTGGATTTCTAAAATCACGCACAATTTTTGAGATAAATAGAAATTACGATTATGGAGCACTCCGATGCACATGAGGGGTGTTTCAATATCTCTCCCTTGGAAACATTCATACCCGAATGTCAAAGAAACATGTGCAAGAGATGTAATTATCAAGCTCTCAACCCAACATGAATGCAACAAATGCACTAAAGCATCATATTCAAAAAGTCTCAACATGAATGTCAAAAATCACCATAATCTTGTTACCATGAACATGAATGCATGCAAAAATGACATGAGGACTGAAGCCTAAGACTTGAAATTATGGATGGGACATAATTTATTACCTTCGGCTTGAGTAGAGTAGAAGAGGAATGGATATTGCTTTTTCATGTCCACTTCGGCTTCCCATGTGGCACTTTTAACTTGTTAATTCCTCCAAAGGAACTTCATCGATACTACATCTTTGTTCCTCAACCTTTTCACTTGTCTATCCAATATTTCCACCAAGACCTCCTCATTGGTCAAATTTTCTTCCACAACACCCACAACCTCTAAGGGCACTATAGCACTTGGGTCACCCACACATTTCCTCAACATAGACACTTAGAAGACCGGATGAGCCATACCTATATTTCAAGGCAACTCCAATTCTTAAGCAATCTAAAAAATTCTTCTCAAAATTCTATAAGGCCCCACAAACCTTGGTCTTAACTTCCCTTTCTTGCTGAACCGGACAACACCCTTCATGGGTGAGACTTTCAAGTAAACCCAATCATCAGCATTAAACTCAAGGTATCTTCTCTTCACATCAGAATAAGACTTTTGTCTACTTTGGGCCATCTTCAACCTCTCATTATCAACCTCATCTTCTCCAAAGCCTCCGTAAACAAATCCAGGCCTACTAAGGCCATCTCCCCCATATCAAACCACCTAACCAGGGATTTACAACGCCTATTATATAGAGCTTCAAAGGGAGCCACACGAATGCTTGAGTAGTAGCTATTGTTGTAGGCAAACTCAATAAGTGGAAGATGTTCATCCCAACTATCTTTAAACTCCAAAACACAAGCCCTAAGCATATCCTCAAGAATTTGGATAGTTCATTTGGATTGTTTATCCATTTGAGGATGAAAAGCTGTGCTAAGCTTGACCTTGGTACCAAGACCTGTTTGGAAGTATCTCAAAAAAAAAAGAAGTGAATTGAGAACCAGATCCAAAATGATAGACAAGGGTATCCCATGTAACCTAACCAACTAATGAATATACAACTTGGCATAATCTTCGACACCATAAGTTTTTTTAACAGGCAAAAAGTGAGCTGACTTAGTTATTCTATCCACAATAACCCAAATAGAATCAAAGTGTTTCCTAGTCATTGGCAAACCAATCACAAAATCCATGTTGATGTCTTCCCACTTCCAAGTAGGAATTTCTATGTCTTCGGCTAGACCATAATGCCTTTGATGTTCGGCTTTCACTTGTTGGCAATTGTGACATCTGGCTACAAACTTGGCAATATCCCTCTTCATACAACTTCACTGATATACCTCCCTCAAGTTTCTATATATCTTTGTGAAACCGAGGTGAATAGAATAGGATGAATTATAGGCCCCTTTAAAGATCAATTCCCTCAAGTCATCAACATTAGTCACACACAACCTACCTTGGTACCTAAGAACACCATCTCCCCTATGGGAGAAAACCTCCACTTTACCATCCTTCACCAAAGTCTTCAATTTAGCAAGGCGGGATCAAGGTGTTGTTTAGACTTGACTTCCTTAATCAAAGATGATTTAGAACCATCAACAACCAATACACCACCATTTTCCACTTTATTCAACCTAAGCCCTAACCTAGCTAGCCATTAATCTTCTCTAGCCACCTCCTTGTTACCCCTATGAATGTGCGCTAGACTACCCATGGACACTCTACTTAGAGTACAGGCCACGACATTAGCTTTGCCGGGGTGATAATGCACATTCATGTCGTAATCCTTAAGGAGTTCTAACCACCTTCTTTGCCTCAAGTTAAGTTCATTTTGTGTGAACACATATTGGAGACTCTTGTGGTTAGTAAAAACATCTACATGAACCCCATACAAATAATGACGTCAAAATTTCAAAGCAAACACCACGACCGCAAATTCAAGATCATGGGTGGGATAATTTTGCTCAAGCACCTTAAGTTGCCTAGAGGCATATGCTATAATCTTGCCATTTTGCATCAAAACACATCCCAAACCAATCCTTGAGGCATGAATATACACCACAAACCCTTCTAACCCTATCGGTAAAGCCATGATAGGAGCAAGATAAGCTTCTCTTTCAAAGTTTGAAAACTCTTTTCACATTCATCGGTCCAAACAAATTTTTCCTTCTTTTGAGTCAAATTTTTCATAGGGGAAGCATAGAAGAGAAACCATTCACAAACCTTCGGTAGTAACCCGCCAAACCAAAGAAACTCTTAATAACCATCGGAGTCAAGGACCTAGGCCAATTCCTTATCACCTTAGTTTTCTTGGGGTCCAATTTGATGCCATCACCTGACACCACATGCCCAATGAATGCAACATCTTTCAACCAAAATTCACACTTCTCATATTTAGTAAACAACCTCTCATCCCTCAAGTGATTCACATGTTCTTCCTTACTACGGGAATAAATCAATTTAATACCACCCTCAAGTGATTCAAATGTTCTTCCTCACTATGGGAATAAATCAATATAACATCAATAAAGATCACTACAAACATATCAAGGTAGGGTTTAAAGACCCTATTCATGAGATCCATAAATACTACTGGTGGATTAGTTAACCCAAAAGAAAATTACCAAAAACTCAAAGTGCCCATACCTAGTCCGAAAGGCTGTCTTAGAATATCAGACTCCCTCTCTGTCACGACCCAAGCCTAGGACCTAGATGCGACACGATCAAGGGGAACCCGAAGAGACCCCAAGAAAACCTATTAGAACAACATTACACATCCTTGGTCGCGGAAGTAATAAATCAAGCATCAGAGATAAAAGAATGGGAAACCGAGGTTAAGAGACAACACTTCCATATAATCGTAATCAAGAGACAAGAGTCACACACATATCATAGATACATAAAATGTACGACAAACACCTCTAATATATAGATAAGAGCGGGCGCCAAGACAAAGTAACCAGCCTCATCCTCATAGTCAAAATAGACGATAAAGAAGAATGTTTCAATACATAGTAGGAGAAACATAGACTAAGGTCCCTGAAGTTGAGGACTCACCAAATAGCCTGAATACAACCTAACTAGCCATGTGGAGGAGGATGATGATCAACTTGGGCACCGGTTCCTACATGGTGACATCATGTAGGCGTAAAGTATGCGTTAATATATTTGAATGTACTAAGTATGGAGGATGCAATGCAAACAACAATTAAGCATCATAATCAAAATGCATAATAATAGGTAATAGGCATAACAATATGACATGAATGATCAATGCATAAGTAAATCATGCTCATATAGAATATAATACGTGTAGAAGAGACCAAGCTATATTTCAAAATGTATAACCCTTTGGTAGGTTAGTGATGATACCGCCCCATCACTTAGGTAGATGAGTACGAACCCCCATCTAGGTTGATGATAATGCCGCCCCATCACCAAGGTCGAGAAGTAGAAACCCTTCCGTAGGTTAATGAATACAAATACCGCTCTAGGTTAGTGATGATGCCACCCTATCACCAGGTGGAGAAGTACAAACCCATCATTAGGTTGATGTGTACAAACCTCCATCTAGGTTATCCAGGTTCTTAATCCCCCCAGAATGGGCATGATCTAATGCAACACTTTATATAGAATATATAATATACATAACCTCATTTCATCATCATATAATCAATCATATCATATCTCATGCTTTGGACCTTCAAATCCAAAAGAAACCACATCTGGACATTTTATCAAACACTAAGAGTGTGTGAAATGGTAGTATAAAACCATGCAATATAGAGATGAAATCATGCAATAAAATCCATTGTAAAACTATCAATCAACACCATGCACCCCCCTCAAGCAATATACATCAATATATAGCTAAATAGTCACAACTTTACATAGCTTTTAACATAGTGTGCAGTGAATTTCATGATAATCAAGACCCATTTGTAATTCAACTTTAAATCATGCAATTTGAGTAAAAGGAGGCTTGTGTATCACACGTAAAGGAAGCTATGAAAGAAACCCACATACCTTAGCTTAGAGATGAACTTGGTGAAGATTAGAGATGGAGACTTGAAGCTTGAAGAAG